>CP139502.1:34899692-35182691 GCA_021014915.2 Artemisia tridentata subsp. tridentata | reverse complement strand
CACAGTGATTTCATTCTCTCTAAACATTAAGTCTCTCTTAACAATAATCATATCATCAGAAAACTTAGACTCATTGTTTTGATAATGAACAATTTTTTCATCTAACACAGCTAAAGCTCTCTTATGATTTGCTAAGCTAAAAGCAGTTTCTTTTAATTCTTTCCACTGACTCTCATATCTTGTTTTAAGTGTTTCTAGTTCTTTTAAAGCTTCACAAGATTTAGAACATTTTGAAACTTGCACCTCAGAATCAGAAAATGCCATGAGAGCAACCTCTGTAGATGCTTCTGCTTCCTCCTCTGCAATATAGCTCCAGTCAAATCCTAAGCCATCAATAGCAACCATGGCTTTTGAGCTTGAATCAGTAACCTCCACAACTCTTGACTTGTTTACATATGCTCTACTCTTTCCATTTTGTTGACTTGGCAATCTGCACTCCCTTGACTAATGACCTTTCTTGTGGCAGTTGTAGCACTCAATCTTGGACTTGTCATACCCTGCAACATCATTACTGTTTATGACAATCTTCTTGCCAGTCTTCTTCAAGAATCTTCTAGCTCTCAAACTGAGAAGAGAGAGCTGTCACTTAATATCCATCTCTTCAATATCATCTTCATCAATCTCTTGAAGATCTGAATGATTCAACATACTTCCATTGTGCTGAGTAGTCAGGAAAGCACAATAAGTATCATCATTCAAAAGTCCACTAGTACTGCTCGAGATGCTAGCAGTACCAAGGTTTGTACTAGCAGTTCCAACTGCTCCACCAACTTGCACTTCTTCATCTGGACTTGAGGAACTGGGAGTTGATACAAAGGCCAAATTCCCTGAGCTTGAGCTTGAGCTTGATCCAGCAGACTTCTTAATCTCATGTTCAACTATTTTGAAGTTGTTATATAGATCCATTAAGCTCATTGAATCTATATCAGGCTTGTTTTTCCATACTACCACATGCATAGCCCATTCAGCTGGTAGACTTCTTAGAAACTTAGAGTTGAGATCTTCCTGAGGCATCTCAATTCCTAAGACAGCCAATTGACTCACCAACTTTTGAAGCCTATTGAACATATGATCCAACGACTCATTTCTTGTTGCAGTAAAGTTCTCAAACTGATGCTTGAGAAGGGTCTTCTGGGTTTTCTTAGTGGCTTCATTCCCACCATATCTTGCAATAATAGCTTCAAAAAGAGATTTAGCACACTTGAACTTGCTAAAATTCAGCAACTGATCATTGGGAATAGTCATCAGAAGCAAACTTCTAGCCTTAATATCATTCTTGTATCTTGCCTTCTCTTCATTAGTGGTTGGCTTTGTCTGCACTGTACTCTCAGATTTACCATCAACAACAGTTGTTGTTGTTACAGGTGTAAAAGAGTTTCCATCTTCAATGATCTCCCATAGTGCATAGTCTTGCACTTGGAAAAACTGCTCAATACGAAGTCTCCACATGTCGAACTCATTAGGTTTAAGCATAGGAAGCTTAGCAGCAATGTTGGTTGTGGATGGTGTTGTTTCCATGTCCATCTTTGTTCTTCTCGGATCTTCTAACTCTATGTATCAGTAACCTGTCTCTGATACCACTTGACCGGATCTACACACACTCCTTGTGTTAGATGTGATACTAAGAATTATACGTAGTCTAGCACGCGGAATTTACTAGCTAGCACTTAGAAGACCTTATGTGTTTTGTATGATTTGAATAAACAAAGAACACAGAATAATAACCTTCAACAATTCAATATTATTAGAATAATAATACGAGTGATCTCCTATCACTAGGGTTTACAACCTTGAATCTCTATAATACTTCTATATGTGTTTTGTGTATTCGTGTGTCTAACCTTTAACCTAGGCAATCCTTTTATAGACCAAGGATTCCTTTACAAGATAACTATCAATCTATTCTTATACGATATACACAATATATTTTCCATATTTATCTACTTTACATAAATCATAAACCGTCTTAACTTCTTCACTCAGCAGTCTTAACTGCTCATGTCTTCAACACTCTTCAGCAGTCTTAACTTCTTCCTTCAACAGTCCTAACTGTTACCTCCAACAGTCTTAACTGCTTAAGCTTAATTTCCTAACATATACTAACAGCAGAAATGAAATAACTTCTATTTTAATAATTCCTAACACACATAGACATGACCCGCTTAAAAAAAAGCACAGGGATAAGATCTGTAAAAATCGGCAAACCACAAGGACGATTTATGTAATTAACTCACAATTTAATGTAAGCCTAGTGTGAAAAATATAACATTTTGGAGTTTATATACCAAGATTAACACACAAAAATTTGGTTTCATAATATCAAGTATCTACAACACATGTTCATTACAACTTGAGTTGAATCAATACAAGCTTATATATAGTCTGGTCAATACAAATCTAGGGACTCAAGGACCCTGCGAGCTTGGATGTGAAGAGCCGTGATTCTTTGCTCAGGATCAAGAGTCGAACCAAATTGACAGGCAACCCATATTAAGGAAGCTGATTTCTCACCTAGGAGACGCCTTATGTCCTCATGTATGGCTGCCATCGGTGCTCCTTCCTTCCCGTTTACATGCCCAATCAGTAACAACAAGAACTCTCCACATTTCATCCTGATAAGAACATATTTATGTCATTATGTATGTATTCTACTTGCATACTTTCATATGAATGTTGCGTACTCAAATAAGGGATGGGTTGATAAGAGTTGGAAGCATACCTCAAATTTTCATCTGCTTGTTTGTCTGCTATAAGCAATGCAACTTTAACATTTTCATTATTTGACTGTGATGATGAGGAAGCCATGTTGTCGTTACCGCAGTGAGGATCAAGCCATTGGGCTGTCCTGGTTCAGTGACTTTCCTAGTAGTTATTCACACTGTATCCTCCACTGAATCAGAAAGTGTTGTCCATGATTGCCCACACGAGCCGGTTATGTGAAGGCAGAACATCCTTACCATCCTTTGAGCCAAATTCATTAAATTTGTTCTTGCTTCTAGAGACGGTATCGCTGTAACATGCAATTATACAAGATAAAAGAAATAAGATCTACTGATTAATCAATTATAATAGCACGTTATTTTTTATTTTTATTTTTTTGAACAGCGGCAATAATAGCATGTTATTAAATGGAAAGTTTTAAGGTACCTCCAATGTCAGATATATTTCGGGCCATAAGACTTGCTAGCCTCTCACATTGGCATTGTAAAACAGCTAGCCACCTTCGAGCTCCAAATGCCATTCCACTGCTAACTTAATCAGTAAAGATCCCATGAACCAGTTCTTTCTCAGCCACGCATGCTCTGCCCAAGTAACCTGAATAATAAATAAAAAGGTTTACAAGTATATAACAAATTCAATTTTAATGAACTAGGATTCTTAAGTAAATATAAAAATGGTATATATAGATTGCTCACCCATGAATAGCCATTAGTTGACCATATGCAACTGCACTTAACTCTATACTATACTTTCCAGGCGAAAAGCATGATTCAATAATCCCCCCATAATTGATGAGAGATTCCCTAGCTAAAGCATTGATTTCCATTGTGTACCGAAAATGAGGGTGCAAAAGTCTATAGATGGGATGCATTGCACTAAGCTGGCGGTTACTTGCAATAATGTATGGCTCGGTGCAGCAGTGAGTTCTCACCCTGAAAGCTTTATGATTAATTCCCAATAAACAATATCATAGTTCATAGCATACAAATAGGCAAAACGGGTGCATTGGTAAATGAGTCAGCACGTGTCTAATATGATTTAAGAGGTCTTTTGTGTTTGACCCATTTGCCATTTTTTTGGATTTACGTGTTTGACCCGTTAAAGATAAAACAAAACCCACATTGACCCATTACAAAGTAAATGAATGACAGTCGCCAAATCTATTAACAATCGACTATGAAACTGTTTATGAGATAATGAAGACATAAATAAGCTTACCAGTGACTATAAAGCTGGTGAATACCAGCATCATGAGAAAGAAAGTGAACCTTAGCAAGCTTCCAAAGCCAAGCTCCGGTTGAATCCCAACAAGGGGTGAATGCCAAATTCTCAACTGATATAAAGCCTCCTATGACTTGCTCAACTATCTCGTTTGTAATTGCTGATTCAGGTGGCCCATACAACTCAGGATCAAGCTTACTTTTCAGAGGCCATTCCTACATAATAACAAGCAAACAGATTCTCAAAAAGTGTTTGAAAAAGTTGCCATCACTCCTGTTTTAAAAGCTAAATATACAAAAATCAGGGTAGAAAACGTACATTAACCAGCTGAATGCCACATGGGTGTAGACCAGCAAGCGTCTGTCGACAAAGTTCTTCATCCTTTAACCACAAAAATTGCATAACCACAAATTAAAGTAAATATTAACAATATTATAGGGTTTATGGGACAACTTTCATGTGACATCAAACAGCCCCTTGTATCAAACAACCAAAGACAGTTAAAACCAAACCACAATCTCATTATAAATTGAAAAGAAATACATCATCAATTAAAAAAACTTCAAAACATTACCTTGTATCAGAAATAATTGTACAAATCAATAAGCCTTAACCCACAACCACAACTCACTATATCAATAATTGAGCGAGATGAGATTAATGGTTTCGGGAATCAATTTACCTGTAATTGCACTAACACCTTTCTGTTTATCAAATTACTTTAGAGGCCATTTTACATAAATCTTAACCAATCATATTTCTCAACGAAACAGTATCTCATTGAAACACTATCTCCTACTGTCCATATTCCGATTATTCCACGTCAGATAATAACAATTAAAACACAGCTATCAATTAGATACACTAAAACTGATTCTCATTGTCTGCTTAATTACAGTCAGACTTTGATAATCAGTTTACAAGTAACTTGAACAACACCTATTCTTATTTTTAACTACTATAACACTATTGGAGCGTTCAACGTTTAGGATACAATGCTTGTTGGGCAACAAGCCAACAAGCGTTTAGATTTTGGATTTTGTTTACACACTGTTATTCAAAACGCTTTTAATAGAAGTGCATTACATTATTTTACACTTGATAATAACACCTACAAGGCTAAAACTATGTTACCAATGCTTTGTTAAAACAAACACCCACTACTAACTCTTACTTCTTGCAGCTACTTACTGCTACTGTTAGCAGTTAGTTAGTAGTTCTTTGTCTTAATCTTATATACACGCTAGATAAACAGCTGTATCAGTAATTATAAACACCATAACAAATAAAAGTGTTTAAACACTCTTTTCCAAACAAACATTATCATATTCTAAACGCTCAAACTTCTAGAACTACCAAATTCCAAAACAAATAACACATTATCCAGTTATCATCACTGTATGTTACTAAAGGCATTGACTTTTATCGACGAGATTCTTTTGGTTTATCATCATCCAAAGGGAATTTTAGACATTTCACCATCCCTCAAACTTCTAGAACAAACAATCTAACTGTCTGATGCTTTATATCTTTCATCTTCTCAGCAAGAGTACACAGTGATATGAAAACTACTCGCTGTGTGAAATAGGATGACTCAAATGGAACTTGCAATGTTCCTTCTTTTTTAGGTTCCACGACAAATTAGCAATTTATAAATTTTCATCACTATAGTTTACTAATGATATCGATTTTCATCCACAAGATTCTTCTGGTTTATTTTATCATCATTAAGGAGTAATTTACACATTTCACAAACAGACAAACAGTCAAATACTTCTACTTGAGAAAGTAATAATTTATAGAACATACCACGAACAGAAGAAAATACTTGTAGTTTAGAGCTCCAACACAATTAACAACCCACACACAATGATGATCCATTTTCAGTACACACCTCCCACCTAAAATAAAGCAACAACATATTACATACTTTATAATCAAAACCTACACGAGAAATGATAGATACCCACAGGAACGAGAATGAACTCACAAACAGAACAATGGTGGCACCACGGCGGTGGAGGGTTACGATGATGGTGGAGATTCAGTGGTGATGGGGTTTCGGCTATGGAGGGATTCCGGTGGGGAGGGAGTTGTGGTAGTGTTAGATCTGAAATGGATCTGTGTGTTTGTGTTATAAAGATAGAGAGGTATAGATAAACAGTGCATAAGTATAATATGTAAAATGACTAAAAAATCATCTGCTCAATATACGGTTGCCCAATAAATAGAAAGTTGCCCAAAAAACACTACGGACACGTGTCACCTTCTGATGCAAGCCGCCGTATTATACGAGTTGCCCTGGTCTAAGGGGAGAATTTTGTGAGATCGGGTCGGATAGGCTTAGCATTTGGGCAACCGGGGTATTTTAGTAATTATCCCTTAATTATTTCATACTAGTTCTTGTCCTTTTCTAATACTTTTTCTTCGCATAATGAACAATATATTGATATGAAGATCAAGAAGATCCCAAATAGATGATATACTTGGGTACTTGACTAAACTGTTTCATGTTACGAACCAAACTACAATTGGATTTTGCTAAAAAAAATTAACACATTTATAGGAGCTTGAAAGTGAAACCAAAGCTTGAACGTGAGAACGGTCAATTTATTATTTTTTTCGTTTCTCGGTTCTTATTTTTTCGGTTTATTAGAAAATACATGTTTTTATAAATACGTCACATGTATAAACAGTATGCAACTTTTAACTCCGTCACTCCATTGAGCACCAGAAAACTACTGGGCGCACCATTTGCATAATTGCTTCGGTGAAAGTGTCAATGACTTTTCCATGCCTATTTCAAAGTATGAACCAAAGAGCTGCTAGCTAAATTAGTACTAGTACGTGTTAATCTACTTGTCATCTCTCTATGGTATATTATCAAAATATGTGGTATGCAGATGTAAATTTCACCATTCGCTCACATAAACAAAAAGAGTATACGAACTTGCTTGTTATCAACAAGTTAAACCAAACTGTACTACGCCAAGGACACAAGTTAAAATTCGCCAACCATCCAGCTATATTCCCAAATATGGTATACCAAACGTCTTTCTTGATTTTCACTTAAATTCATTTTCATGTCTAGAAAAGTTAGGACACGCAAATGATATTGAAATGTTGGGTGGTTATTGCGTTAGCATATTTGCAAAAGAACAGCTATTCTATGAATATGGTTATGCAAGTGATCAGGAGCCTATTTAGGCTTTAAAACTATAAAAAGGTCCTTCAGCTCCTCAAGCTCGAAAAAAGAAACCACCGTACCATTGCATTGGCAGTATTTACATCTGCCACCATTGCCTCCGTCATCATTGTCTCAGCCACTATTGCCTCATACGTACACCATTGCTTCCTGTTTCAAGGGTTGATTCGGTTTTGACCATGTTGGGTTGGATCGTAAATAGTAAGCTTTACGGCCTAGCTTGGACCAGGCTTGGAAAGGATGTGCATTTTATCTGGGATCGGGACCGGTTTTGGGGCCTAGGCTTGTTATGCACTTATATTACATGTCCTTATCGTTTTAACGGCCGATGCTAGAATACATATATAATGCTTTTTTCGAAAGTTATAGTATTATTAATGCATTTCATCTAATGTGTTACATTTGACGAGATGCCACTATCGACATAGAACGGCAAACACTCAATAGGCATAAATACATTTTTCTTTCGCCTTTTATTAATCATAACATCACACTATTAAAAATGCCATTCGTGTGCTCATTTCTTCACTTCATTGTCACATTTTTCTTCATTAGTCTCGTTGAGAATCGCCACGAGTGTAACGATAAACACATAATCAACATTTGGATCCACCGTAATACTATATGCGTCAACTCCAAAAGCAATGTTTGGAACATATTGTTTCTTGTTCACCTAAATTTTTTGACATAAACCTCAATTACTAAAGTTGGGGTGAAAGGAAAAACAATATGATCATGTGTTTATTTAGAGCGAAATAAGCCGTTTTAATTACTAAAGTTTGCTTGGGAGGTGAAGAAATTCGTGACGTACGTGGCTCGAATGGAAATAATGATGATATTTCTAGTGCAACATCTATCGAGATGAAACAGATTCGCAATGATATTGCCACTTCAATATGGAATGAACGTCGTCGGTAGTACATTACTAGTGTATAACGGTATTATAAAATATCCAGCATGTAAACGTAACTTTATTATTTATTTAGACAATTTTCTATTGAAATATGCATATGTCCTTTTACGTCATTTTACATATATATAAATACAGCTACAGCTATGTTACCAAACGTTTTTATTTAAAAAACAGCTACTGCTCACAGCTATTGCTCACTGCTACTGCTACTTTTACCAAACACAGCCGTAATGAAAAAAGACGAGACATAAATGTTTAGTTGGTAACTTGCTGTGTGTCTTATTGCAGTTATGGCCGGGACCTATTTCGGCTATCCTTTGTCTGGTAGTTTAGAAGTTAAACTACGGTTCTTTCAGGAAGCAAAGAATTATCTAAACGATAAAGTACACTTAGTTTAACATGTCACAAACCTACTAGAAACTTTCAAAGCTGCTTACAAAGCTACTAGATACGGTTCTTTTTGGAAGCAAACTAAGGTTCTTTTAGTATAAAGTACACTTAGTTTAACATGTCACCACCATCGTTTAGAAACTCTCAAGTCAAAATCATACTTGCAAATAACTATACACAACACATATCAAAAAACATTCAAATAGCCAAATAGGAGGTAAACAAAAGACATTTTTTATAACCTACTTTTACTAGCAAACACTCTCATTTTTAGCCCAACCGGTAGGCGGGTCAAAAAAGAATTTATTACTTTTTTCATATTTTATTAAAAAAAATGAAATTTTTTTTTTTTTTTTTTTGAAAATGACCAAAACCCATTTAGACCTGAAACAATTTAGGCTCATGTTTCTAAAAGAATTTTGGTAGAGCAGCCCTTGCTAACAATGTTCATCGCCACAAGATAGCCACCAACTGAAAAGGAAAAAGAAACTGGTATATTTGAGTTTTGGTTGGTGAGTTTTAAATAGAGGGAGTAATGTGTGTGGGTAGATGGTATGGTATTGAATGCAAGTTTACGATGAAGGGAGTGAATATGATGAAAAATAATGGACGGTGGAGATTGTTCTATGTGGGAAGCTGCGGATCATGGTCCGTGTGGTTTTCCAATGGAGTCTTATTTGTGTTTCTTTCATTCCAATTGAGCTTGAACGAACACATTTGATGCTTGTGGGAGTAGGTTGGTGTCAACTTAAATGCGTGTTTAATGTACTTTGATGTACTTCTCAAAGTGTTTTCATTGTGAAGAGTGTTGTCAACCTCTCACTATTCTACAGTTTTGATTATAATTTAAACTTGAATTCAAAACCAAATTATAATTTAAACTTGAATAAATCATCTCTTACTACATATAACATATTGCTCATTTAGTCATATTATACAGACACATAAGTTTCGCAATGATAGTTGTGAAATATTTCATCAAATGTAACTTTTATATAGTTCAGATGGTTCAAACCTTCTCCAAAAGGTGAAGAACGGTGGGATCACCCTGGTCCCATGCATCCTAAAGATGCCAACCGGACCCTCTCCGAAGTACCCAGCCCTAGGCAATGAGCACCTGTCCCAATGACTATACTTATCAGGAGTTGGGCTTTAAACCCTGGAAATTTTCTCCAATAAGCACCTCGTTGACCAGTCAATCTGAGCATTTGCGGTAGAAGGATGGTACCATTGAGAATTTTAGGAAAAGGGTGGGACTCGAACCCGGGTCTATTGACTCGTGTGAGCTCTACCCATTGGACTAAAGCTCCAACGGTACATTAGACCTTAACTATCTAACATTCTGATTTTACATTAGACGACTCATCAAGATATACTAAACACTCATCAAGATATACTAAACGCACCCATAGCATCTCGAATGAGGTATGTAATTCACATTTGTCCCTTACGGGACTTAACGCACAAACTCTTGGTTGGAGATCATATTAGCTACTCCTTTGTTTTTGCACTATTACCACTCCGTGTCTAAATTGTTCCCAGCCTTGATATTAATTATTTCATACTAGTTCTTGTCCTTTTATAATACTTTTTCTTCGCATAATGAACAATATCTAACTATCTTATTATGGAGGAATGACTACTATTAATAGAAATACTTAAAATTAAGCAATACAAGTTCTAAAGCTATAAGTACAATAATCAATACTACTTATAGAAACTTCCATAATATTTACAACTAATGCATTGTACAAATTAATACATACAATTAATACACCCCATCACCAATATTTATAACTACCTAAGCTCAATGTACAAGTACAAGTAATTAAAACACATTTTCTAACATTTACAAGTTCTTAAGCTCAAAGTACAACTAATTAAAATAGAAATACTAACATTAAATACAATAAATAAATCATTATGTACATTAAATACAATTAATTAACGGGTCAATAAATACAATTAATGCAGTTATTAAAACACCTCTTACATAAGAAATACAACTTATCAAGCATATTGTACAACCAACTTAAACACAATTCCTGCATTAAATGTCACTAATACAAATAATAAAGCACATTATACAAATACTCAAGCCCGAACGGGCAACGGGACAAATGGGCTCGAGCCCGAACGGGCACGGGCCAAACAGGCTCGAGCCCGAACGGACACGAGCCAACGGGCTCGAGCCCGAACGGGCACGAGCTAAACGAAATTCTTGATATCCATAAATTTATTGTCAAAAAGAACATAATAAACTAAAATACATGATTCACCAGAAAATTTTATTTCAGGGTACCCGCAGCCGCAACGCGCGGGTACCCTGCTAGTATATATTGATATGTTGCGGCTGCGGGTACCTGCTAGTATATATTGATATGAAGATCAAGAAGATCCCAAATAGATGATATACTTGGGTACTTGACAAAACCGTTGCATGTTACGAACCAAACTACAATTGGATTTTGCTAAAAAAAATTAACACATTTATTGGAGCTTGAAAGTGAAACCAAAGCTTGAACGTGAGAACGGTCAATTTATTATTTTTTTCGTTTCTCGGTTGTTATTTTTTCGGTTTATTAGAAAATACATGTTTTTATAAATACGTTACGTGTTTTTATAAATACGATGTTATAAATTTGTCATCTCTCTATGGTATATTATCAAAATATGTGGTATGCAGATGTAAATTTCACCATTCGCTCACATAAACAAAAAGAGTATACGAACTTGCTTGTTATCAACAAGTTAAACCAAACTGTACTACGCAAAGGACACAAGTTAAAATTCGCCAACCATCCAGCTATATTCCCAAATATGGTATACCAAACTGAAACGCCAGCGTATTTCTTGATTTTCACTTAAATTCATTTTCATGTCTAGAAAAGTTAGGACACGCAGATGATATTGAAATGGTGGGTGGTTATTGCGTTAGCATATTTGCAAAAGAACAGCTATTCTATGAATATGGTTATGCAAGTGATCAGGAGCCTATTTAGGCTTTAAAACTATAAAAAGGTCCTTCAGCTCCTCAAGCTCGAAAAAAGAAACCACCGTACCATTGCATTGGCCATATTTGCATCTGCCACCATTGCCTACGTCACCATTGTCTCAGCCACTATTGCCTCATACGTACACCATTACTTCCTGTTTCAAGGGTTGATTCGGTTTTGACCATGTTGGGTTGGATCGTAAATAGTAAGCTCTACGGCCTAGCTTGTACCAGGCTTGGCAAGGATGTGCATTTTATCAGGGATCGGGACCGGTTTTGGGGCCTAGGCTTATTATGCACTTATATTACATGTCCTTATCGTTTTAACGGCCGATGCTAGAATACATATATAATGCTTTTTTCGAAAGTTATAGTATTATTAATGCATTTCATCTAATGTGTTACATTTGACGAGATGCCACTATCGACATAGAACGGCAAACACACAATAGGCATAAATACATTTTTCTTTCGCCTTTTATTAATCATAAAATCACACTATTAAAAATGCCATTCGTGTGCTCATTTCTTCACTTCATTGTCACATTTCTCTTCATTAGTCTCATTGAGAATCGCTACGAGTGCAACGATAAACACATAATCAACATTTGGATCCACCGTAATACTATATGCGTCAACTCCAAAAGCAATGTTTGGAACATATTGTTTCTTGTTCACCTAAATTTTTTGACATAAACCTCAATTACTGTACACGATTAACATGAACCTAAAATATAACATGAACCTCAATTAGCATACATTATTACCTCTGCGATGATATTAGTACTCTCTCCAACAAAAACAGAACAGCGTTTTTCAAACCAGTTGCCTTTGACTTTGAAGTCAGCGACATCTTGTCTTCTGTTGGAGGCCAAGTAGACATCAAGTGAAGTCTTGAATTGTGTTCGATATGATGGTTTAGCCGTGAACACATGATCTCTAGGGTCTGAACTATCACCTCTAAAGCATTGCCATGTTTTGCGTCCACTTGATAGCTGAACATATTAACAACATATTAGTTTGTACATATCATAACTTATGATATGAACATACTAAGAAAATGATATATCGAGTTCATGATAATTGCTATATATCAGAGTATGCACTTAGTATTAAACTGTGTCTAGAGGCACGTGTATACTCTCTGCATCAAGTATGTCCGCCACTAATAGGATCACTAAACATAGTTGCAACATGTAAATGTAACGACCTTTTTGTTTAAAGTTAGGATACGGTTGCCAAGACCATCAACCAAGAGACGTTTGCCGGTAAGACTCAATAACTTTCCTTTGATTTTGAACATCAGGTTACCATTAACATCAGTAACCCCAAAGTTACCATCACTAAGAGTTAACAATTTCTTTCCACTTAACATCTCCATAGGGTGTGGGGACACGAATTGTGGGCTCACCACACATATCGGGTTATTGAGTTGTGGCAAGAAGTTTGATTCTTCCCCGAACCCCATTGTTATTGTGAAAAACAGGTTTTCTCGAGCAACTTGCATGTGAGTATAGTGTGGTACCATCACTCTATTTATGCTATTAGTCGAATTATTCGAAACATTTTTTTTATTGAACATATCGAATAAAGTGAATAATAACGAATCTTACTACTATAGATGGTGTGACTAGTTATCAAATACCTTTTAGAATCTTTACAAGGCGAGAGTATAAACAAATAATATCAACTCATTTTTTTCGTCAAAACAGAAGAACCCCAGTTTTCAACTTTTATTTTAAATAAAATATCTTGCAAATGGTAGATCGTTAAGAAACAAAAATCTCGCGATAATAATTTTTTTATCTTGTAGTAAACAGGCACTTAGATATACTTTCGATGAAAATTTTTTCGAGTTTTTATTTTGTAAGTGCCGAAATTTACGCCCTAAAAAATCACAAGTGATTTGTTATTTTAAAAATCATGTGTGATTTCACAAATCACTTGTGACTTTTAAAATGACAAATAAACTCTGATTTTACAAATAACATGTGATTTTTCAGGTTGTAAATTTCAACACCCAAAAAAGAACTCAAAAAAAAAATCATCGAATGTATATAAAAGTGTCCATCAATTGAAAAACGATTTAATTCTCGTTGT
The DNA here is from genome assembly GCA_021014915.2 of Artemisia tridentata subsp. tridentata. NCBI lineage: Eukaryota > Viridiplantae > Streptophyta > Magnoliopsida > Asterales > Asteraceae > Artemisia > Artemisia tridentata. The sequence goes on along the minus strand of CP139502.1, from coordinate 35,169,146 downwards.
GATAGTATGATTCGTTCGCGTAACTGTTAAGCTATGAATCGACTACTTTATCACACAAACTAAACACTATATAACGTGACACTCACAAGATAGAACTATAGATGAGAAGAGATGATGCGTGTATGAAATATGTTGGCCGAATGTTATTAAGAACAATGAGAGAGCAAACAATAATAAAACACACACACTTACACACTCTCACCTACACACTACAATGAGGCACACTAACTTTGGAGGTGAGAGTGTGTATATATAGTCACACATGTGACGCCCTAGATGCTATGATGGGCTTTTCGGTTGGGCCTTGAGTGGGCTGTTATGGATTAGTCATTTACATAGGTATTTCTAACACATTAACTAGTAATAGCCCACTATCCTAGACTAACTTAACCATACGACACACAAGTTTCAATATTACAAATGACCATCACTTTATATTTATAAATTAAATGCTAACAATCTCCCTCTAAGGGATGGTCATTTCAATGATGCTCCCGGTGATAGGTCTTTTGTCTTCAACGTCTTGAACTTTGTGTGTCGATGTAGAATAGTCTTCATTCTTTGATCCTTCATGCTATGTGATCTTCAAAGTAATCGTCATTTTGGTTCTTTTTACCTTGATCAACATCTTCATGTGTTAATGCGTCGTGTCCTCCAACATACTCATACATCTTGAACTTTGTTCTTATGCCTTCCTCACTTGATACATTAACTTGTTCTTGACATCTTGATTAGCTTTTGGACTTAGTCGTTATACTTTGTCTTTAACTTGATCATTTTGTCTTGAACTTTTACAATTGAGCTTTGTTGAGGATGATCTTCATAAGTATGAGTATGTGGAGGTGAAGATGTTTGATTCATCTTATGATGGTTGATGGACTTTTGTAGTTCATGCATAAAACAGTTAGCAATAAATCGTCCAGCGCTTACGGGTTCAGATTTCGAGATCGTTAACAGCATAGTGTGGAAACTTTCTCTAATCTTAACCAAGGCCGTTCTGAATCGAATACCCCCGAAAGAGCTTACATAGACACACCGAAGTGCACCCACAATTCAATGAGTCGATGGAGATCACCCCACGACTTTAGACCGTTTGAAGCTAGTAACCATCATGAGATAAATGGCAAGATCCGAAGATCTAATTAAGACTCTTGTACACCATGTGTCCTTATTGGTGAACACAGGTGTATTATATGGAGAGTGTTCCTAAGAGATTTTTGATGAATCTCATGGCTCTAGACTCAATAATGTGCATTTTGGTTTTAGTGGTCGGAGGCATGGAGTAGAGTGCCACCTTTTCAATATCAACACATCTCGAAATGAGAGGCCGATAGATTATGCAGTGTTCTCCGTGAGAATGAAACAAATATCTTTTAAGAGATATCTGAGTGGCTAGGAGGGGTGGTGCAGCGCGTCACTGGGTCCATGACGTCTTGTCTTCAATATCAGTATCACCTTAGTGAATACCGATAGCAGATGTATTGACCCGGTTTCTGCCCTAAGTTTTCATGGAGGGCTATTTCTTTTCACCCTTTTATTCAACTTTTCTTTTTAATTCTTCAACCCCTTCTTTCCCTTTCTCTTTTACTCCTTTTTTTTTTCAATCTTTCCTAAGGACTTCTAATGCTAATCTATTGGAATTGTACTTGGGTAGATCCCTCCGGCTCTGGCGGATCATAGGACATAACCTAATCATAATCACCTTATTACTCCATGATTATCCTAGATTTGTTGATCACATGCCATAAAACCTTTTGAGAAAATCTCTCAAAGTGTTCATAAATAAACACATTTTACTTAACACTTCGAGAGTTTTGCAATTTTTTGAAATACTCCCCCTTCACATTTGCTCATGCATTTTGAAAAACAATTTGCACATTTTGGGTAGAGTTTGCACATTTTGAATAGATCGATTTTCAGTTGATATGACCATCGCGAGACACGTTTACATCACTAGTTGGACTAGCTTGAAATTATTACCCGTCCCGGTCATATCAAAAGATTATCTCTTGAATTGGTACATTCTACTCAGAAAAGTCCTTTGCGAGACACGTTTACATCACTGGATGAACCAGCTTGAAATTATTACCCGTCCCGGACAAGTCTTTTCGATTTCGGACACTTAATTTTCGTCAATTCTAGGGTTCATACTGAGTCGATCTCTTATTGAGATTCAATCCACGATCTTTAAACTTTTTGATCACATTTTAATCACATCTTCTCCCCCTCAAAAATAGCATGTAGTGATATTTTTGATATCAACTGATTTAAATGAACGCTTTTTGGAGAGATAGACGGATCATTTTAGCATGATTTGGAACATTTTGTTTTTCTTTTTATACTCCCCCTTAAATAAAACATTTGGGTTTAAGAGGGAGAGTTCTTGAGCACATAATTTTGAGAAAGATTTTGAAAAATCTTTTTGAAAAATCTTGATCATGTGCTCAAGGATTTGTTTTTGTTTTGTTTTTGCCATTAACATTACGAGTCCTGATCTGGAATTATCAGAAGTCATCAATGTAGCGTGGGTTTCGTACTGAAATATACGAAAGCCGTTGTGAAGAAATTTTGAGAAACAACATGTTTTGAAAACTTTTAAATGAACTCTCGCTCAAGCATCTGTACATGTCCGTATCATTGTTGAATGACATTTTTAGATACGTACAAAATATCGATTATACAAGAGACATGTCGTGAGAAGAATATTTTTGGTTTTTATATTTTTTACTGTTTTTGTATTTTTGAAATTTTCTATTTTTATATTTTGTTTTTGATGGTTTTTCAAATTTTGTATTTTGTTTTTCAAAAATATTTACATGCGAAGCTTTGTGAGATAAATCAAGAAGATTCGAGAAGACTTTCTAACTCTTCGGGAGTTAGGCTTCGCATTCCAATTCGTCGAACTAAGTTATCAAACCGCTCTTTTGGGAGGGCTTTAGCAAATAGATCGGCGAGTTGGTATTCAGTCTTCACGAAAAATAATTCAACAATACCATTTTCAACGTATTCCTTTATGAAGTGATAGCGGACTCTAATATGCTTGGTCTTCGAGTGTTGCACGGGGTTGCACGAGATGGCTATGGCACTTTTCGAGTCACAATACATAGGTATGCGATCAAAAGAGAAACCATAATCTATGAGTTGTGTCCTCATCCAAAAAACTTGGGCACAACACGCAGATAGAGACACATACTCGGCTTATGCGGTTGATAACACCGTACAATCTTATTTCCTTGATGACCAGCCTACTAGCTTTTCTCCCAAAAATTGTGCTCCCCGGGATGTGCTTTTTGCTGTTTCTTGGCAACCAGCATGGTCCGCATCTAAAAAGGCTGTTAGTTTGAACTCCGAATCCTTCGGATACCAAAGTCCCATGTTAATGGTTCTTTGTAGGTACCGAAAGATCCGTTTAACCTCTTGGAGGTGAAGTTCGGTAGGCCTTGCCTGAAATCGTGCTAATAAACATACAGCAAAATGAATATCGGGTCGACTAGCTGTTACATACATGAGAGAACCAATCATGCACCGATATTTCTTCGGATCCATGGGTTTCCCATATAAATCAGCGCCTATTTTGGGTGTAGTGACCATTGGTGTACCAACAAAGTCACAATTTTCCATTCCATGTTTTTTCAAAATCTCAATTGTATATTTAGCCTGATTTATAAAAATTCTACGTGGGGATTGATGAATTTGTAATCCCAGAAAAAATTTTAGTTCCTCCATCATGGACATTTCAAATTTGCTTTTCATGAGATTTTCAAAATGTTTTGAATGTTTCGGATTAGTGGACCCAAAGATTATGTCATCCACATAAATCTGAACAATCAAAATGTCATCTTTGAATTTTTTAGTAAACAAGGTCGGGTCAATTGTTCATTTGGTGAAATTATTATGAAGTAGGAAAGATGATAATTCATCATAGCACGCCCTTGGGGCTTATTTCAAACCATAGATAGCTTTCTTCAGCTTGTAGACGTAGTCGGGATGATCTTTGTCAATGAATCCATCTGGCTGACTCACGTACACTTCTTCTTTCAGAGTTTCATTCAAGAAAGATGTCTTGATATCCATCTGATAGACCGTGATGTTTTTGTGAGCTGCATATGCTAAGAATATCCTGACTGCCTCAAGTCTTGCTACGGGCGCGAATGACTCCTCAAAATCTATCCCCTCTTCCTGTCTGAATCCTTTGGCCACTAGACGAGCTTTGTTGCGAATTACAGTCATTTCTTCATCCTTTTTGTTCTTCCATAACCACTTAAGATCAATGACAAGTTTGTCGATTGGTCTTGGCACTAAATCCCAAGTGTTATGTAATTGATATTGGAAAAGTTCTTCCTGCATCGCTTCAATCCAAGCATTGTCTGCCATCGCTTCCCGAATGTTCTTTGGCTCTTTTAGACTGACTGAGCAGACATAGATGCACATATCGCAATCGGTTGCGAGTTGTCTTCTCGTCTGAACTGGCCTTGAAGGTTCACCAATAGCGTGTTCTATTGGATGGTCTTTGGTCCACTGTAACGTTGAAGGGTACCTTGGATTTGACGAATGCGTGTTAGATGGTTCAAGTAACCGTGAAGATGATTCAGCAGAATCCGTTGCAAATGGGTTTTCGAATGGTTCTTCTTCTAACACAGCATCGTTTTGTTGTTGTTCTTCTTGAATTGATGTGGTTTGGTTTTGCTCATCAACTCTTGGTAACACAATCTCAATTACTAGAGTTGCTAGGGTAGATATTGATGACGTTGAGGGAGTTGGTGTGTCAGCTTCGATTGTTGTTGATGAAACTTATGGCGGTGGTGGTGGTGGTTGATGATTTTGAGCGGGTGCAGCGGAACGTTGTTGTGATGCGTTAGTCGAAGCTCCACCATAGTATTCATCATACATATACTCGAAGAAAGTGTCCAGTTCTTGATTTGTTGGTTTGTCAATATTAGTTGACTGAGCTCCTTAGGGTACGAATCCTGAAGTGATATGTCCAGAAGTCTGAACGTTTGGTACGGGTCCTAATCTGGTATGATTAGAAGCCATCAGGTTAAGCGCGGGTTCTAGAGCGAGTCACTCAGAAGCCATTTGTGAAATTTCGGCAAACTTCACATTCATCGTCTCCATTATCCTTTTAGTTCTTCTGTTATACACCCTGAATGCCCTCGAGTTTTCTGAATAACCAATGAAGATTCCAATATCACCTTTTGCTTTCAGTTTCCCCAGATCTTCTCTGTCGTTCGTAGGATAACACAAAGCACCAAATACATGAAGGTAAGAGATGTTGGGTTTTCTATTGTTCACTAGCTCATAAGGGGTTTTATTGAATCTTGGATGGATTAGGGATCGGTTCTGAGTGAAATAAGCAGTGGCAACAACATCAGCCCATAAGAATAACAGTGCACTAGAATAAATCAGCATTGTGCGAGCAGCTTCCACAAGAGTTTTGTTTCTTCTTTCAACTACCCCATTCTGCTGCGGAGTTCTGACAACTGATGTCTGGTGAGTGATTCCAGTATCTTCAAAATATGATCTTAACTCCTGATTTGTGAATTATGTGCCATTGTCTGTTCTTATGATCCTAACTGGAGCGTGAAGTAGGACTTGAATTCGCTTCAGAAAGGTGATGATGATGCCTGGTGCTTCGTCTTTTGATCTCAGAGATTTTACCCATGTATATCTTGAATAGTCATCAACAATAACAAGAATATACTTCTTCCCATTTATACTTTCAACTCTCATTGGGCCACATAAGTCCATATGCAACAAATGTAACTTATCGACCGAACTGGGTACGGTTTTAGGTTTGTATGTTGCCCGTTTGCTTTTTCCTTGCTCACAGGATGCACATAAGTGATCTTTGGTGTATTTGAATTTAGGAAGACCGGTGACGATGTTGTCTTTGGCTAGCTTATTTAAGGTGTCGAAGTTGAGATGGGATAATCGTCTGCGCCACAACCAGGACTTTGTTTCGCAAGCTCTTGTCATGAGACAAATTGGTGATGAAGAGGCCATTTGGTTAATGTCGATAGCATAGAGATTGGTGCCATGATTTCTGGTTAAGAGATCATCTCCAATCAAATTCCTAACAAAGCAGGTGTTTCTCCTAAATGCAACCTCTAAATCTGCATCACAAAACTGTCCGACTGAAAACAGATTGTGTCCCAACCCTTCGACGTAGTAAACCCGAGTGATTAAGAAGTTTCCAAACTGAAGATCTCCATAACCCAGAATAGCTGCTACATGATCATTTCCAAACCGAACAGTTCCCAAGAACTTCCATACAAAGTTGATCAGCAGCTTCAGATTCTCGGTCATGTGCTTGGAGCAACCCGAGTCGACGATCCAAAGACATATTTTGATAACCTATCAATAACAGAAGATTGTGCATTTGGAAACCATTTATCATTTGGTTCCATGGGGTTAGGGGTAACAGATGAATCACATTCATAGACGGTTTTTACTGGTTCTTTTGGAGCCTTTAATTTACCATTCACTAAAGTGAATTCTCTACCCGTTGGTATCTACATGCACAACTTAAGATAGTTCCTAGACAATATTCTACTAGTGGTTGTCCTAGATTTTGTAATTAGTCTTTGAATGAATCTAGTCTTAGCACTAGTTCCTGGAGTAACATCTTTCTGTTCAGGCATAGCATTCACATTTACATTATTAGAAACAATATCATCACAAGCATTTTCAGATAACAATTTCTTGCACATTAAACAAACAAAGTCATTACATGCACTCGAAAGAATACACTTAACATTACATCTAGATGACATATGTTTCTTATTTGAAAGTGATAAATTCCTAGGGTGTTCTTCTACTTCTTCTATTTTATTCTTGTTTTCACTCTTAGAGGCAGGCGAGACTCTATTGTTCCTTGTGTTGCTCCTAGGCTGTAGTCTACTGCTCCTAGAGGTACTTTCTACTCCTGTAGAAGGTAAGGCACACACATTAGGATATATTTTGTTGTCCTTTGAATTTGTTTCAGCATTCCTAGTTTCTTTTGGATTATCATTCACACTTTTGTCTATTTCCCTATATGTTTTAGATGTAGAGGTAGACGTAGTAGTGGTACTGATCTTATAAAGGCAAGGTGCTATCACATTTGATGTTTCGACAGCAGCTTTCTCTTTTCCTTTTTCACTTTGCTTAGGTAAGGGTGTTGGAGTGACTGGTTTTGTCAAATCAATTGTCACATCAACTTTTGGCACCATTTGAGAAATTGACATTTTTGGTTTAGCCGAAGTCGATGGTTTTGCAAACTTAGTTTCCTCACCCTTTCCTTTTTGACTATCCAGCTGAGACTTCAAAAGATCATTTTGCTCTTTCATGTTGTTGTAAGCACGCTCATACGACAATTTGTCATACTTGCATTCTTCCTTTTTTCGATCAAGTTGTTTAAAATATGTTACATTTTCTTTTTCAAGCTTAGCAAGCGCATTTTCATATTTTAAAACAATTTTAGAAGTCTCAGCTCTCAGTCTTTCATCGTCTTTCACAGAATATGTTTGGTAAATAATAGACATAATTTTAGTGGACAGAGCTATTTCGAAGAGAGTGTCATTGTGTTTTTCCAAAACTTTGATTCGTTCAATGTTTTCATTAGCTTCCTTTAACAGAGATTTGTGGTCCTTGACAAAGTCGGCTGTTTCTTTCAGAAGAGCATTTTCAACATTTAGAACTACCGCATAAATTGCAGTTAGTGTAGGATTAATTTCTGTTTCAAACATCTTTTTCTGTTCTGTATGAAAACTTGAATACCAGTCGTTGATGTTAATATTTGTTTTGGATGCCACAATCATTTGAAGCATTTCAACTCTCTTTTTAAGATCATCCAAATATCGTCTAGCGTCACTTGTGTTAAAAGGGTTACTAGAGGACATTTGTTCAATGTTAGAAAGATGTTTTGAAACTACTTTCGTTTTGAGACAACAACTGGTTTTTTGAAAAACATTGGTGTATGTTTTTGAACAAGATGTACTCCAGAAATTGTGTTAAGCTTATTATAATCAATTGGTTTAATTTCTGGGTTTATTTGTCTCATTTTGATTCTACTCTCTTCAGCAAGCTTAATCGTTTCAAAAGAATCCCGATCTTCAGAAGGATCATGTTTATCATTTAGCACACTACCATTATATAACACATTCTGTTCTTTCTGAGCTTTCTTGAGATGATAAGGGTTTTCACAACCGATAGCCATTTTCTTCATTGTATGTAAAAGCGGGTTTGGATCGTTAATTAGCATGTTAATTGTTTGTGTAGAATGACCCGTTTTCACAAGCAGATTTTCCAACTTTTTAATGGTTTCTTGTTTGTCAATGATTTCATCAAGAAGATCATTTTCACGTTTTGAAAACCTTGCATTCAACTCTTTCTTTTCTTTTTCAAGATCCGAACAAGTTGATTTTTGTTTAGAAAGTTGGTTGGTTAATTCAGAAATTTACGTGTTTAAGGATCTTATTTTCATGTTCAAATTAACATCGAGTGTGTCATACTTGATTTGCAAATGTTTTTCTCTTAAAATAGAATCTCTATAACCAGTTTCTAGTTCTGACTGTCGTTTGTTATTAAATTCAAAAGCTTGTTCATTCACCTTATATCTCTCAAGCTCAGCGGTCAATTTTTCATTCGCGGCCTTAACATCGCGATTGATCTTTTTGACCTTTTCAATTTCAATACTACAGTTATTCAATAATGATTCAAATAACGCACGTGTTTCCTCATCTTTTTCTGTATGCTGTGTCTTGAAGCCTCCATTAGGATCCATATCTGGAGTTGCCAAATTAATGTTGCTACAACTTGGCGTGTCCATATATGTATCGTAAGTGGTTGCTGGAGTCGCAGGATGCTGTTCATTCTGAGGTGACATATCAAATATTTCATTATTGTGACATGTAGCATATGGTGGTACCTTAGATACTGCATTGACATCATAAGCAGGGGGTGCTTCAGAATCCGTGTCATACTTAGCCTCCTGAAGATTTGCCATGAAAATGCAGTTGGCATCAATGTCCTCAAGGTCTTCCATATCATCCATAAGAGCCATGAAGTCATGTTCTTCTGCATTCAACTGTAACCATGCCTTTTCCTTCTGAGCTAACAGCACTGCTTTCTGCAGATAGTTAAGATCTTTTTTTTTTGGGCCTGGTGGGACAGTTCCTTGCCATATGACCGACTCCCTGATAGTTAAAACACTTTAACAAATTACCCATCTGATTACCCTGATTCACATTTCCAATATTGCCAGCAACTGGAGCAGCAACATTCCCAAAATGATTCCCAACATTCTAACCCCTCTGGTTTCCAACAACTTGACCCATCTGATTTCCAACATACTGCCCAGCATTCTGATTACCCATCTGATATCTAGGAGCATATCCTTGTTGATTCCCATAACCTCCAACCATTTGTCTTTGTTGACCCATGTTGAAATTCGGCTGTGCAATCTGCCTGTTGCGAGTGTTCGATGAAATTCTTTGGTTGTTGTTAGTTGGTGTGGAATAGCGTCCTTGGAATACCTTTGATAAAAGAGTAAATGCTTGAGTCAAATCAGCACTATCATCATTTTCAATGAAATCTGGTTCTTGGTATTGTGGGTATGGTTGTTGTTGTGGGATAACTTGTTGTTGTGGGTAGAATTGTTGTTGTTGTTGAGGTATGATAGCAGTTGGTGGAACGTATTGTTGTTGCATGTAGTTTTGAGTGGAAGATGATGATGATGGTTGTGTATTCACTGTTACACGTGTTGGTGTCTGAGCAATCAATGAAAGAGGATCATGTAGCTTAGCTAACTTCTCTTTCCTGACTTCATTTGCCTCTGCCTGGTTTTGCTTTAGAAAGTCATAGAGCTGATCATAGTTCACCTCGTGAAGGTTCTTTGTTTGGTTAACAATTATGACATACCTTCCACATTCTTCTGGTAAATTGTTGATGAATTTGATGTTTTGAACAATTGGTTTTGGTGTCAACTTGTTTCTGATGAGCTCGTTCATTAATGTACAAAACCTGGTGTTGTAAGTTTCAATTGGTTCACTTGGAGTGGATGTGAACTTCTCCCATTCAGTTAGAAGCTTGCTTTCAACATCTTGTTGTCCAATTTCTATGCCATGACAAAGCCTTCTAACTCGTTCCCACATATCATAAGCAGTTTCATAACTGTCAACAGCAGCAAAGATTTCTTGTGGTAAACCAAGTTGAATTAAGTGCATTACCAAGTCATCAGCTTCAATTTGCTTCCAATCATTTGCTGTGTATTCCTCTTCTTTTTGATCACGAAAGGTCGGTGGAATGGGAGGTGTTGTATTTGGATTACCAGCTTCTTGAATCTGACGAGGCTTGAATGGTCCTTTCCGGATGGAGTTGAGCAGGAGTCCACCTTGACCATTAGGTTTGGTTTTGATATATCGAATCATGCGACTTGTCCATGGAAGATAACCACCTTTTTCAAGCATCGGAGGACGGTTTTCTGCACCAGCTGCATGGATATCTTGTTGAGTTGCCATTGATGATGTTGTATGATAAAGTTGATTCAGGATCGTTGCAACGAAATAGGAGTTGTGGTTGTTGAAGGTTAAACTCAGTTGTTGTTGTGAAGTCTTGGTCCTTTGCTGAAGATCGTTTGAGGTTACTTGTAATTTAGATAAACTATGACAATTTAGATAAACGTAGCAATTTAAATAAAGTTACTAAATTTGACAAGACTATAATTTATACAAGATCAAAAGTTCACAAATTCGACAAAGTTATGTAAATTACAATTTAGATAAAACCACAATTTCTATAGAAATATTAATTTAGACAAAATTTATACAAATTTTGGCAAAATTTCAATTTATATAGAAATATGCAATTTATATAAATTTGCAATTTATATAAAAGATCTAACTAATTTATAAAAATTAGTAGATGTTTCCCTTGTCGAAGTATTCGTCACACTTATACAAGCGAGAGAATACCGAGTTCACTTTTGATGTTGTAGAAATTAAATTCAAATCAAATTTATAAAAGTTAATTAAGTTGCTAATGTTTTCCACAATTGCGATAGGGAGCTAAAGTTACAATTGCGAAAGAAGCTCTTGTGACAATTGCGATAAGATCCAAGGGACAATTGCGATAGAGATGATCACAACAATTGCGATAGACTTGTTGACCAACAATTGCGAAAGGTTTGACCTTAGGGACAATTGCGATAAAAACTGATGAGCAGATTTGCGATAGAAATGATTTCAACAATTGCGATAGAACAATTCCTATAGAACAATTGCGATAGACCAATTTCTATAGAACAATTGCGATAAAGACTTGTTGACCAGAATTGCGATAGAGTACCAGGACTAGAATTGCGATAACAGCCACAATTTCTATAGAAATTACACAATTTCTATAGAATTCACAATTCCTATAAACCCTTTTCTATAGGAATTCTTATACAAGAAATCCTATAAACCTTTATCTATCTAAATTCTTATACAAGAAAATAGATATGTTGCAAGTCGATGAAGCTTCCAAAACACAACCTTTGTAGCACTTTTTCTCGATCAAAACTCTTGAAACACTGGTAAAATATGAAGAGAAACGTGTACCGCTTTTAAGGGGTCATTTAAGCCCTAAATCGTATTTATTTGATCAAATATTGCCCTAAATCGTTCCTTTTGTCATTTTAGGTACTTTTGAGGAGAAATCTGGAAAAGGAGGCATTTTGGACGTTTTTGGAGCAATAAAAGTGAAGAAAACGGCAAAGTCTCAAAAATCGGCTGAAAGTTACCTTTGACGGCGTCACAATTTACTCTGGACGGCGTCATGCCTTGGCAAGAAAAGGTGGACGTGAAATTTACTCATGATAAGCCAGTGAAAATAGCATGTGAATTCTGACGGCGTCACGCTTTAACCTGATCAAGGGCGTCACGGCTTAAATCAAAAGGGGACGGCGTCACGTTCAAGGTTCGACGGCGTCAAGCCTTGATAAGCCAGAATGGATTTTGAAGAGCTAAAGAGGGACGGCGTCAAGAAGGTCATCCGGGAACCCTAAAAGCGGCGAGGTAACGGCGTCACACTCCATAACGTGACGCCGTCAGATCCAAAAATCTATATATAGTTTTCTAATTTTTTGTCATAAGGGAGAGCTTAGTGTGTGGAATTTTGGGAGAAAACCCTAAGACGATTTTAGCTTCTTTTTCAAGGCTTTTTGCCTTGAGATCTTCCATGTTACATTGAAAGATAAGTTATCAATTAATCATTCAATATGTCTATGTGTTGTTTGATTCTATCTTATTCTTGTCTTTTGTTTAACATGTTAGGCTAGATTTATCTTGTGTTTGCTTAGATCTAATGAAACCTAGCTATTGATTATTGGTTATTAGTGTGTTATTAGTTGTATTGGATGATTGTTTATCTATGTTAGGCTTAAGAAAACTGGCTAACTTCCTATTCGGTAACTTGCTTGAACGTCTTAAGAAACATGAACCAAAGGCGTACTAAAGGTTTTTATGGTTGTATTTAATGCACAAGCGAATTCTAGTGATCCCATGTTAGGAGCTTCCTAGCCGGCTCGACATAGGAGTGAAGTAGGAGCTTGTAGAGTTGGGGAAGTACGTACGCCACCCCACGAATGGTATTAAGGAATACACCCGTCATCCACGCGACTAATACACACTAATTAACCGGTAAAAGATAGTTAGGGAGTAAGGAAATCTAAGTAAACACATTTCTCTACACATAAGTTTCTCACCAACATTTTATTTTCAGTTATTTATTTTATTTGCATCCGTAGTAAATTTGGGTTAGTTGACTAGCAACTAATTCCGCCCACTCTTTCAAAACCGAGATTTTACTTGCTTTCATAAAAAAATATAAAAACATAAAAAGAATCTTCCTCAACCTTTAGACCTATTAGAGTAGTTTTTCATACCTAACGAACACTATTCCCTGTGGAGAACGATCAATCCCCCGTACTTACCACTACACTATACTACATCGGTCAGGTACACTGCCTGGTGGGGTTGTAAGCCTCTTGAGATCCCTCGAGAGGTAAAACCTGTTGTAAGGTTACAAAACCACGCATCAAGTTTTTGGCGCCGTTGCCGGGGAATAGTTATTGTTTAGGTTGAATTTTTATTTCTATTAGGTCTACTCACTAGATTCCTTTCTAGTGAGATTTTTATTTTATTTTTCTAGGTTTTCTTTAGTCTATCTATTTTCTTCGTGTCTTTGTTCGTAACCATACCATCCGACATCATGGAAGATGGTAATATCCTTAACCCCCACAACCCACCACCACAACAACCACCACCACCTCCTAGAGCCCGTACTTTAGGAGAGTATTCCCGTCCTAGCCACCATGGCTATCGAAACACCATTGAGCTCACTCAAGGAGCCAATATCACACCCTTGCGATCCGACACCATCCGGTTGGTGCAAAGCGGATGCGCATTCCATGGACTTCGTTCTGAAGATCCTAATCAACATCTCAAGGACTTTCTTAAAATCGTTGATTCTATAGACCTTGATGTTGCCACTCGAGAGACGACCCGATTGCGTCTCTTCCAATTCTCTTTGCGGGACCAAGCTAGTCAGTGGCTAGAACGTCAACCCGCAGGATCCATCACCTCTTGGGATGATCTCACTACTCGTTTCCTTGCTCAGTTTTTCCCACCAGGAAGAACTACCAAGCTAAGGAATGATATCTTGATGTTCCAACAACGTCAAGGCGAAACTCTCTACGAGGCATGGACTCGATTCAAGGACTTACTCCAAAAAGTCCCTCACCATGGCATAGAACTTTGGCTCCAAGTCCAAATCTTCTATGACCATATCAATCTCTCCACGAGGCAAACCATTGACCAATCGGCCGGTGGCAAGCTACGTGATCTAAGTGCGGAACAATCATGGGCTCTCCTAGAGGATCTTGCTCTTTATGACAACGAAAGTTGGAGTGATCCCCGTGATTTGAATAAAACGGTCAAGGCAATATCTTTGCCTTCGAACAATTCAAGCACTTCCGACCGTAGGATCATAGAACTTGAAGATCAAGTCAAGTTTCTCATGAAATCCTACGAGGCTCCTAAACCTTCAAGCCAAGTGAACAAAATCACTTCTTCATGTGAATTATGTAGTGGTCCCCACGACACTCGTGATTGCATGGAACTCCCCGAACAAGCTTTTGTTGACTACGCATCCTCGCGTACCGACGGAGCGGGAGACAAGTGGTACACTTTCAAACCCGAGCCAAACCATTACGGTGATACATACAACCCCTCATGGAAAAATCACCCGAACCTTAGGTGGAAACAAAACCAAAACACACAACAAACCAATTCTTCCAACCCACCTAATCGTTTCCAATCAAGCGGTTCCAACTCGAACCGTACTTTCAACAACAATCCTTCCAGCAATGGTAGTACCGATAACTTTGAAGGATTGATGTCTCAATTTATGGCATCTCAAGAAGCTCGTTTAGCCAAGTTTGAAGCCGATTTCAAACAAAAACAAAGCGAGATGACCAATAAGATTGACACCTTGTTGAAAGCCCTCAATGACCGAGAAATGGGAGCACTCCCTAGCAACACGGTCAAGAACCCGAAACTAAACGTCAACGCTATTTCATCGGTTTCGTCCCCTAGTTCTTGTCCACAATATTATTCGGTCAATTCCATGAGCACGTGTTTCAAACAAACCCAAGTCGTTCCAAATGACCAAGAAGTTATGACATCCAAATTGGTCAACAACATAGTTGAAACACCTCCCACTCAAAACCTTGACGAAGAATTCAAGGAGCTCCACCTTGAAAGTCCGGTTGTTGATGTGTTAGATGAGAAGAAGCTCAAGGTAGGCGAAAAAGGGACCGCCTTCGTTCAAAACAAACTACCTAAGAAGTTAGATGATCCGGGCTTATTTGTTCTACCTTGCAAGATCGGTAATTCGGAGGCTTATGACACATTAGCCGATCTTGGATCAAGCCTTAACCTACTTCCGTTACCTCTCTACACCTCTCTAAAACTAGGAAAACTTGAAGAAACCGAGGTGATAATAGGTTTAGCGGATGGGAGTGTTGCTTACCCGGTTGGAGTAGTTAAGGACGTGTTAGTGCACATTGGAAAACTAACCATTTTAGCCGATTTCCACGTCCTTGATATGGTTAGCGACCCTACATGCCCCTTGTTGATAGGTAGAGGATTTTTGGCGACCGCTAGTGCTATGATTGATTGTAAGGAATCCAAGATAGCGGTAGGAGAAGGAGATACTTGGTCAGTCTATGATGTTAAGAAACATGCCTATGATACTAGTGAGGAACCAACACCACATTGGCTAGAATCAAATAGGAGACCATCTAGATATGGACCTTGGATTGATAGAGACTTCATAGGACCCCAACGCCCATTTTACCTAGAAGAGGACTTTGTTAACCGAACGCATTCGGTAGAGCAACTCTTGGCTAGGGACACCGAATTGGATCCATTTGAAGATTCTCTAGTTTTTAGAAAGATGATTGATTTCCTAGGAGTTTTGCCAATTAACCTAGGAATGAATAAGTGGATTTGTGAGAAAGATGATCATAAGTGGAATTGGGATAAACCACCCAAAGATGGAGATGGGTCATGGCATATCAAGATGACATTGTATGACCCGGATGGAGAGAAGTTTGAGAAGATATATCGTACTAAGCGGACCAATAGGAAACTTCAATCCAAGCTTAACCCTAAAGACGTCCTCGATGACGAGCTCACTTATATAGGGTAGCGTGACTTTGAGTCTAGCTACAAGACTCGTTAATAAAGAAAAGCGCTTCTTGGGAGGCAACCCAAGCTTTATTTGTTTTATTTGCTTTGTGTGTTTATTTATTTGTTTGTTTGATTTTATTTGTTTCCGTATGTGTGTTTAATTTTTATTAGTATTGATTCATGTTCAAAAGTAATTTGTGAAAATGCTTTATTTTGTTTTTAACTTCATCTTAACTACATATAAAGGTATTTTGCAAAAGTTAAGTGTAAGGGAAATCTAAATCGGTTTATTAGAACACAAATGAACATGAATCATAGTAATAATAAATTAGCATACATATTCGTATTTGTTTGAGTCAAATGCTTGTATCGAGTCATAATGATGTTTTGCAGGATTTCCAGGAAGTAAGGTAAAGGTTTTTCCAGAAATTTTCCGGAAACTTAAAATGAAAATTTTTGTCAGGTCATTTCTGACGGCGTCAGGGTTTATAACCTGACGGCGTCAGATTTAATTTTCAGAAATTTTTGAAAGTTTTGTTTTTAAAAAGTTTTTATTAAAATCTCCAACTTATAATCTCCAGGAATCTGCAAAATTATCATTCCACAAGCATTATATCCTTATATATAGATTTTATCCCGCCGATGTTATGCAGGTTTTCGTGTTTGTTTTCTCAGGTTTAACAGGTTATTTTGGACAAGGAGATGTTTATGGAATCCAGCTTATGGCGATGCATTAGTCATGGAGCTTCAACATTCTCTTTGGAGGAAGATTTAACCGTGTAATTTCATTATCCACCGAGCGAATCAGGGGAGTATTTGATTTCATTCCTTTACTTTTTTCTTTTACATCTTGTTATTTGAACATTGGGGACAATGTTCATCTTAAGTGTAAGGGGGGGGGGGTAAAAGTACGATTTTAGAGAATACTATTACGCTTGATTTTTGTTTGTTTAATAGTAGATGTGTAATAAAACTGAGAGAAATACTTGTTAAGGTAATTTTAGTGCCAAATTTAAAATTTTTTACAACATATAGGAGTGAAACTTTGATCTTAATAAGCGTCTCACGGATAGGAGTTATATGACTAGCACAAAAACCGTACCACTAAAAAAATTTTCCACCCCCAAATATGTGAGGTTCGCCCCTAGAATTGGTAGGAAAAGCATTTATGCTATGATGTGTGTACCGGTAGCACTTAGATTCTAGAACTTGCGTTAGGACCATTCCGAGGCCACAAGTGAGACTACATTCGTGTAGTTAGATTTACTAAATGATAAGAGGCATTAGGATTAACCCATTGTTTTACACCTGTGTTTTTGTTATAATTACTTCGGCTACATTGGTCAAGTAATTCTCCCACACCCTTTGCTTTGTACTCATTTTTAGTACACGATACCCCTAGTACACCCCTCAGAGCCTATCTTTTCGTTTCGACCTTTAAGCATTTTACTTAAAGGAAGAATTTGTTACACCCCACTTAAATGTACACCCAAATCGCCTTAGCCTACCTTGTATGCACTCATTTTTAGTGCATTATTGTTACAACATTTGTTTAAACCCAAGTTAATTATCTAGTTGATTACATGGTTGCTAAGTCGAGTCATATCCCTGTACATATTGTTTTGGGACGATTGGGACTCATGGGTAAAGTACTAGTATAATGGAGTAATGGGGATGAACATCATTTATTACCCCCATATGTGCTAAATGTTTTAAAAGTACTCCAAGTTTTTCAATTATCTTAATTCGAGTCATTAGAATAGTTATTTGTAAAGTTATGTAAAAGTTCAAGTGTAAGGGGGATGCAATGCCCCTATGATGTATTAATTTGGATGGTAGGGCAAAAGTGTATGCAAAAAAAAAAAAAAAAAAAAAAAAAAAAAATCGAAAAAATCAAGAAAAATACAAAAAAAAATTAGAAAAAGAAAAAGTAGAAAAAACATACGGACTACCATCTCGTTTCATTTTATTTTATTTTATGTTTTTGTTATTTTGTTTTTAGCTTAAGATCGAGTCGAGTCTTGGCTTAGCAACATTGTATAGTACATGTAATTGATCAAGATTTTTAACTCGCCACCAGTAAAATATCCCTTATCCAACAAAGCCGTGTTTTCCTTTTCCCTACACCTAACGTTATAACCTATTTAAAAGCCCTCTTTGATAGTTTATCTTTGGTGCTTACGCCTAGTGGAGGAGGTTTTCGATCCTTTCCCAAGCCTATGGTAATCTATTTGCTATGACAGGTAGTGAGAGATATTATCCGTTTTCATTTATGAGATTTATTTTGATGACACTTGAGAGATGTGAGTATCTAAACACTACTTGTGAGGCGCTAGTTTATAATCTCCGTGCTTATTATGATTGAAGTGGAACGATTATTTGTTGTAATTACTTTTATGTTTGCATTAAATGACCCCTAACTTGTATTTTGATTAGAATAAAAGCGCATTTGCTTGAGGACAAGCAAATCTCAAGTGTAAGGGTATTTGATGAAGCGAAAAGTGTAACGCTTTTAAGGGGTCATTTAAGCCCTAAATCGTATTTATTTGATCAAATATTGCCCTAAATCGTTCCTTTTGTCATTTTAGGTACTTTTGAGGAGAAATCTGGAAAAGGAGGCATTTTGGACGTTTTTGGAGCATAAAAGTGAAGAAAACGGCAAAGTCTCAAAAATCGGCTGAAAGTTACCTTTGACGGCGTCACAATTTACTCTGGACGGCGTCATGCCTTGGCAAGAAAAGGTGGACGTGAAATTTACTCATGATAAGCCAGTGAAAATAGCATGTGAATTCTGACGGCGTCACGCTTTAACCTGATCAAGGGCGTCACGGCTTAAATCAAAAGGGGACGGCGTCACGTTCAAGGTTCGACGGCGTCAAGCCTTGATAAGCCAGAATGGATTTTGAAGAGCTAAAGAGAGACGGCGTCAAGAAGGTCATCCGGGAACCCTAAAAGCGGCGAGGTGACGGCGTCACACTCCATAACGTGACGCCGTCAGATCCAAAAATCTATATATAGTTTTCTAATTTTTTGTCATAAGGGAGAGCTTAGTGTGTGGAATTTTGGGAGAAAACCCTAAGACGATTTTAGCTTCTTTTTCAAGGCTTTTTGCCTTGAGATCTTCCATGTTACATTGAAAGATAAGTTATCAATTAATCATTCAATATGTCTATGTGTTGTTTGATTCTATCTTATTCTTGTCTTTTGTTTAACATGTTAGGCTAGATTTATCTTGTGTTTGCTTAGATCTAATGAAACCTAGCTATTGATTATTGGTTATTAGTGTGTTATTAGTTGTATTGGATGATTGTTTATCTATGTTAGGCTTAAGAAAACTGGCTAACTTCCTATTCGGTAACTTGCTTGAACGTCTTAAGAAACATGAACCAAAGGCGTACTAAAGGTTTTTATGGTTGTATTTAATGCACAAGCGAATTCTAGTGATCCCATGTTAGGAGCTTCCTAGCCGGCTCAACATAGGAGTGAAGTAGAAGCTTGTAGAGTTGGGGAAGTACGTACGCCACCCCACGAATGGTATTAAGGAATACACCCGTCATCCACGCGACTAATACACACTAATTAACCGATAAAAGATAGTTAGGGAGTAAGGAAATCTAAGTAAACACATTTCTCTACACATAAGTTTCTCACCAACATTTTATTTTCAGTTATTTATTTTATTTGCATCCGTAGTAAATTTGGGTTAGTTGACTAGCAACTAATTCCGCCCACTCTTTCAAAACCGAGATTTTACTTGCTTTCATAAAAAAATATAAAAACATAAAAAGAATCTTCCTCAACCTTTAGACCTATTAGAGTAGTTTTTCATACCTAACGAACACTATTCCCTGTGGAGAACGATCAATCCCCCGTACTTACCACTACACTATACTACATCGGTCAGGTACACTGCCTGGTGGGGTTGTAAGCCTCTTGAGATCCCTCGAGAGGTAAAACCTGTTGTAAGGTTACAAAACCACGCATCAAACACGCGTAAAATATGTAAAACTCAAACCTTTTTGTCGCCAATATGTTGTATTACCAATTTTTCGACGCAAGGATGAAACTTTTAACACCAAAACTTAATAAACCTCACGTAAGAACTTAAAAGCTTCCACCTTTTTCTTCTTAACGAGCAGATTTCTAATTTTTATGCTAGAATTCAAATGAAAAGAACCAAAAAAACTCACTAAATAACCCGTAACACACTAAAAGAAACCACCTTTATCTTTAAAACACTCATAAAAATCAAAGATAACAACAAAAGTACACGTTTTATTATGAAAAAATGCAACTTTTGTGGACTTTGATAAGAAATACGAACATAACTAGATCCTATTTCGATGTTTGGCGTATTGATACCACTTGTT
Source organism: Artemisia tridentata subsp. tridentata (assembly GCA_021014915.2). Taxonomy (NCBI): domain Eukaryota; kingdom Viridiplantae; phylum Streptophyta; class Magnoliopsida; order Asterales; family Asteraceae; genus Artemisia; species Artemisia tridentata. Next base: position 35,149,063 of record CP139502.1, on the reverse strand, counting down.
AAGCTATGAATCGACTAATTTATCACACAAACTAAACACTATATAACGTGACACTCACAAGATCGAACTATAGATGAGAAGAGATGATGCGTGTATGAAATATGTTGGCCGAATGTTATTAAGAACAATGAGAGAACAAACAATAATAAAACACACACACTTACACACTCTCACCTATACACTACAATGAGGTACACTAACTTTGGAGGTGAGAGTGTGTATATATAGTCACACATGTGACGCCCTAGATGCTATGATGGGCTTTTTGGTTGGGCCTTGAGTGGGCTGTTGTGGATTAGTCATTTACATAGGTATTTCTAACACATTAACTAGTAATAGCCCACTCTCCTAGACTAACTTAACCATATGACACACAAGTTTCAATATTATAAATGACCATCACTTTATATTTATAAATTAAATGCTAACAGTAACGATTAAAGGTTCGTGAGATATTAAATTTTTGAAAAGAATAATAAAAGTGAGTTTTTTTAGTTTGGTAAAAGAATAAATTGCTAAGATTTGCTTATTGTATCTTTAGGGCCGTTTGCTTCAAGAATTTCAATTTATTGGGTTTGAAATTCAAAATTCAGAGTATAAATAATTCAAGGATTTTAAATTTCTAATTCTTGTTTGGTTGGAAATTATGTATGAGGTTATATGTGATACCTAGGTTTATAAATCACAACAATCAAAATGCAAATAACAAATAAGAAGAAGAAAAAATAAATAAATAAATAAATAAAAAATAAATAAATAAAACTCACAGCATCCTAGGCCCCTTGAATGATTAGATCCCCAATAAAAGCTTGAGGATGGGACTTTGCATCAAGAAATTGTGAGTAAGTCCCGATTTCAAACATGCGGGACAAGTTTGAAGCATACAACTCAGGATGTTCCCTCATCTGTGAGTAATGCAAGAATAATAAAATAGAATTAGAATAATTTGATTAAAAAAAAATTTACATAGAGTATCGTGGCAGCACGAACAAAGTGATGCAACTCAGGATCATTGAAAAATTGATGTGCAAACACTCGAAAGAAACACTCTCCGGCAAGGGTTAGGGTTTTATATTTAGGGGTTTTATAGCGTGGATAACAGGAATGTTGGGCTGGCTTGCCTTCACTGCGGCAGGATTGGGTATTGTGGGAAACTAGAAGGGGGGTTGAATAGTTTACCGGTTTAAAAAACTTCTTTTAAAATTCTTATTTTAAAAGTATGATATTGGAAACTTTGATTCGAACTCTATGTGTAAGCAATCAACACCAATATGAGCTACAAACTAAGCTATGTAATAATAACAAATAAAAGTAAAGTGTAGAGTTGGAAAGATCAAACCGAGACAGAGGATTTATAGTGGTTCGGCTACGAAGCTCTTCTTCGCCCTACTCCACTCCCCGAGTACCACACTCGAGAGTTTCAAACACTATATCAACAACCTCCCTTCAGGCGGAGAAAACCGTACACGTCGCTTATCCTATTACCGACACTAAGCTAGATGTCGAGTGCTAATCTTAGCTAGCACCAATCTACCAAGGTCCACGTGACCAAACACTCAAGCCCAGTGGCTTCAAGAGATCACCAAGATCTCAACACGATCACAATGATCAACACTCACTTCACTCTACTCGACTAACACTAACCTAATGACCCTTGATCTTCTTGATCAATCACACAAGCCCAATGGCTTCAAGAGATGTTCACTATCTCTATAGATCACACTTGATCTTCACTCTCACTCACAAAAAGAAAATAAACTTGATGTATGCTAAGACACAACAAGATTGTAACAAGTGTTACAAAAACCTATCAACTATAACTCTAGTATCTTCTTGATTACTTGAGTTCTTCTCTTGCTAATGAAGAGGGATGACAACACCTTGTATCAACTTGGATACTTGTGTTCTTCTCTTGCTAGTGAAGAGGTATGAAGAGGATCACTTGAAGGATGATTGGATCACTCTTGAAACAAAGAAAAACTAATCTAATTGACCCTAAGAAGTGAAAGGTGTGAGAGGATTTAGCTAAGGGATTTTTCTGTGTGTGAAGGTTGCCTAAAACTGTGAAAGAGGTGGGTATTTATAGGCAAAGAAAATCTGAACGTTACAATTCAAAATGGTACGGACGGCTCCATTAAATGACCCACGGCTCCGTTAAATTTAACGGTACCGTGGAGCCGTGGTAGACTAGGACGCTCCAAATTTTGTCTTTTCTGGTGAAAACTTATTTGGGGAAGGTTGGAGCTGATTTTGGGGGGAAAAATAGTTGTTGTGATTTTCAAACTTATTTTTCCATTAAAACATTTCTTAATATTTCAAAAATAATTTGTCATGTATATTTTTGAAAAAATGTTTTGTCCCATTTAAAATGTGAATTTTCAAAACATGAATACACTTCTTTGATCACTAGTTCAAGTTGTAACTTTGTTCAAGAGTGATTTGTGTAGAAACGGGATCTTCCGATTAAAAACTTGTTAACGTTAATTTTAACGTAACGTGAGTTCACATTTTGTCATCCTCAAAACGTGAAATAATCAAAAGATATAAATAACATTTTTAGAACATTATTTGCATCAACAATCTCCCCCTTTTTGATGATGACAAAATATAAACTCATTTTAGGTTAAAATTAGTTTTAACAAGTTTTTAATGAGTTTACTCCCATTTCTCCCCCTTTTTGTCAAATCAAAAAGGTGGTTAAGGCTCCCCCTTGATGTGTACTCCCCCTCATTTAGAGAACACAAAGGAATCGAGCAATGGTTCGTGCTACAAAACAAGGTTAGACGGCAAATAAACAATATCTAACAAGTAGCACATTAGACAAATATCCATCCACAATAAAAGGATTATGGCTAAGTAGCCAAAATGAAAAGCCCATTACATAAATATGAAATCAATGTCATACATAAGTATGACTACAATAGGGAAGCAAATTAAACTAACAAGAAGACACATAAACATCTAAAGTAACATGAGGCTTCTAGATTTGCTTCCAACTTCAAAAGGTTCCTAATCATTTATTGGAGGGACTAAACATAACCATGTTTAGTTTGGGCTATTGTGTGGTGGAGGTGGTGGAAGGATGATGGGTCCTATGGGTGGTGTGAGGAGGTGTTCTAGGTATGAAAACCTAAAGCTAAGCTCATCTCTAAGGTTCATGATGAGTTCAAGGTTGTAGTTGCAACAAGGGCAACTCAAGGTGTGTGAGTGAAGGGGATACATGATTGGATAACCCATTAAGGGTTGAGGTGATGGTGATAGTGAAGGTGATGATATGTTGCTCCCAAATTCAAAGGGAGTGTTTGGTGTTAAGGTTAAAGGGTGAATGGGACTAGGTGGAGATGAGTGTGTGTTGATTCTTGTTGTGGAGGATGAGGATGTAGGTTGAATAGAGGTTGCCTTGGATGGAGCTTGGGGTGTAGTGAAAGAAGATGATGATTTGGTAGAGGTTATGGGTGTATGGGTTTCATCTTCATCATCCAAGGTGAGATCAATGAGGGGAATGTCATTGGTGATAGGTTTAGTTGATGATTGGGGTGTGTTGACATTCTTGATCCATTGATCAACTAGAGAGGTTTGGTTGGTTGGTTTGATGTTGAATCTAGGTTTCTTGAATACTCTTGATCCCATGATGATGGTATGGTGAATGTGAAGGTGTAAGGATGGGTGTAAGAATGGCAATGCATAATGTTAGCTTAAATAGCCAAAACATAAGCATGCAAGTTTGAAATGTTGGATTTGGGGATTTGGGTGCATGGGAGTCAGGTTTTGGTTGCAGATTTTCTGGAAAAGATAGTCAAAAAGTGGAAGAGAATAGCAGTTTTCGTCTTCCAGAGGCACGGCACCATTAAAGGTGCTACGACACCACTAAATTTAGTGGAGCCGTGGCCTATTTAATGGAGCCGTGGGCTCTTTTGACCTTCTTTCCAGGTCTGCAGGTTTTAGGCAGCCTAAATTGGGAAATTTCTGGGGAATCCATTGGCTGCAAATCTCAAAGCCTCAAATTACTAAACACATAGAATTCCTAAAGCTAGTTTCAACTAGCAACTAACATGATCATGTGATCATCTATGTATTTAGGCAACTATTAAGAATGCATGAATTCAAGCATTTTTAACATCTAGTGCATGTAATAAAATAAGCTAACATGCATGAGTTAGGCAAGATAAACCAACATGAGGATTAATTAACAAGAGAATTAACCATGTTGAAGTGTTAAAATGTTAAGAGGGAACATTCCAAGCAAGTTAATGCCATGACTTTATATATAATAGCTTAATAATACTTAAGTTAATAGTACTACTTAAGCTAATCATAACTAGTCTCGTTTCTTTCCCAACTTCTTCAGCTTGCTCCCGATCCCTTTTAGCGCCTTCCCAATAGACTTGAAACCCCCGACAGTTTGCTCATGCATCTCCACTTGTCTATTGTACATTGTAGTTTGCCTTCTCATCATGTAGGATAGGTTGACCATCCCGTTTTCGACGTCGGTTGTACGTCGAAATGATGAGGTATCAAGGTTACGAAAGTAGGTGTCGGGAGAAGGGATTTGAGAACTAGACGTTCCTTCTTCGTTCACCTCATCATCGTCCTCATCCATAGGTTCAGATGATGATTCGTGACTAAAGGAGGAGGATGAATGGGGAATATCGGAAGTGGATTTACGACCACGTGTGGACCCTTTGTCCTTACGTTGCTTTGTGCGACGTCGTGGTCCACCAAGAGGTTTCATAACCGGATTGACTAGGACATAGTCGACATCATTGAGAGATGGGTAGGTTTGTATAACCCACCTGAATAAACGAGTAAGTAACATGCCGTATGGCATGAGCTCATCGGAACGACGATGAATACTGGCCATCCGTTTGACCATGTAGTATGCGAGGTTGTAAGGTTCCTCGATACTAAGACAGTAGAGCATGTGGGCAAGACTTGCCGGAACGTGATCACGGTTGCCTGCAAGGCTTAACGCGTTCTCACGCAGAAGAAGTTCCCAATTTCTAATATCGGGACGGAGCTCTTTGAGGTATATTTTGTTTGGGTCGAGGTAGACAATGGAACCATCACGTTTTTTATACGTGTTGGTGACTCGGGGGATTTGGATTACTTGTTTAATTACTTCAATGTCGGGAACTTCGGTACAATAGGCACCTTCGTTCTCAAGATTGTAGTAAAGAGACTCTAGAGAATGGTCTTTAGTGAATGCACACTGACCATACGAGGGAATACCGAGAATGTGACCAATCTCGGTGACAGACAGTATGATATTTTGGTGTCGAATCCAAAAATCAAGAAAGACGTTTCCGTCAAGATCGGTGTAGGTACGGACACGACTATAGAACTCGAGAATAAAACGAGGACAGACTTGATCATTTATTTTGTATAAAAAATGGAACTCGATAGAAGGGAAACAGGCATTGATGTTGTCTGTCGTGACATAGAGTGCATCGACTACACGCCCTTCGTGTATGTATCGATTTTGGACTTTAGCGAGATAAGCTCTTTGCTCATCAGGAATGTTTAGATTTTCAAGAGTACTAAGAATGTAGGGTTTGGTATCTTGATAATCATTTCGAGGCATTGTTTTTCTACAAAAAAAATATTTTTGTATATGTTAGTTCGTTGCATTTTAATGATTACACTTCTAGTGTGTGTGTGCCTAAATGCAAACAATGTGGAGGTGCGGCAATCTCGACTCTAAAATTATCCTAAAGAGATTACCCAACGCTCCTAACTTCACTTTTGCTCAATCAAATATGTCGAACAATACATATCAATTATGTACTTCGAGCCATATTTGAGAGTTCATGTATGCATGCAAAAATGTTTTTAATTTGCATCAACAATGCATGAAAAATGTTTCATGATCCTAGACTTGTGAAGTTTTTTGAAAAACGATCGAATTGGGGTATTTGGCAAATGCCTCAAAATGGTGTCAACAAGCTTTAAGATTGAAAAGCTTTAATGCAGAACGTTCCTAATCCAATTTTAATCATCCTAAACATGATTCCATTACAAATAATCAATCATAATCTGAATTTAGTGATTAATTTTGGATTAGGTTTTGCAACATAAATAGGTTTTTGGAAATCCTAGATTTAGGGAATCATGTGAATACTACATTGTCTAATCCTAGTCTTAATTTCACAAGGGTTTAACTAATTTTGAAAATCCTCAATTCGGATTTATACTCAAGAACAAACCCTAGACTCAAATTAAATGAAATTAAGAGTGATTTACTTACAATTAGTGATGTTGTGATTAGGATTTGTTGATTCCAATGCCTCAATCTTGATTTGCAAGAGTTTAGTTGAATTATGGTGTTATGGCTCGATTTTGACAGCAAGTGGAAGTGGTTTTGAGTGTTTGGAAAATTTGTGCAGAAGAAAAGAGTAACTGGGCGCGTTTTTCAGATGCACGGCTCCACGGTTCCACTAAACATTAGTGGAGCCGTGGCTCTTTAGTGGAGCCGTATGTCTGATGGTCCAGTTTTTCTTCTGTTTTGACTTTTGGCTGATTAATCTTATTTATTTAGTAAGACTTTTTGACACGAGGAAAAAGTTTATACCTAATAAAATTTTTGACGAAAGATGATTAAATGGGATGACCGGAAATGACCTTAGTGTTTCCGAGGAAATTGACTAAGATGTCATTGGATGAGGATTTGCTTCTAGTATTTCCCGTGAAATAAATAGAAGTTATGAGTTGTGTTTAGGAGGATGACTATAATATTTCCCATGAAATATTTAATTAGTCGGAGTACGCGACACAAGGAATGACTAGATATTTCCCGTGAAATATTCATGAGTCATGTGACGAGTGAAAGATATGACTTAAAAAGTCATGAGCGATTTGTAGAGAATGACTTCAATGTTTCCCGCGAAACTTTCGAGAGGTCATAGAAGGGATGAGAGGTTATGAGGTATGACGTAACAGATGACTTTAATATTTCCGAAGGAATATTTAAATAGTCATGAGCGGGATGACAGGGATGACTTGAAAAGTCATATGACGAGATACGAGGAATGACGTTAATATTTCCAGTGAAATATTACGAAGTTATGGGATGAGGCTTAGGGAATGACTTGAAATTTCCAATAAAATATTCAAGAGTCACGAGTCGAGAATAAGATGGATGTGTGAGATGACTTCAATATTTCCAGAGAAATATTCAAATAGTCATAAGAAGGGATGAAAGGTTATAAGGTATGACGCGAGGGATGACTTTAATATTTCCATAGAAATATTGAAATAGTCATGAGCGGGATATGAGGAATGACTTGAAAAGTCATATGATGAGACGTGAGAGATGACATTAATAATTCCAATGGAGTATTAAGAGGTCATTTGACGAGAATGTAAAGGTTAAGGTGAGAAGAAATACTTTTCAAAGAAAATATTTCTCTTTCGACGTTATCATGACGGAGGAGATGTCTTTATGCGAGGAGATGACGTACTTCGACGAGCTTCGTTCATGAGCAAACTATAGGGTTCCCGGACAAGTCTAATGGCATCTTGACTGCTACTCTTCACAGGGAGTTGTTTCATCTATAGTGTTTGTTGTCATGCCTTTCCGGCGCTTGCGTACTCGGTTTCGGTCGTGGTGACAATAAGAGTAGTTTGTTTCTTGGGGAACCAAGATGTTTGTTAATCAACCTATGAAGGTACAAACATTACTCATTATGTTTCAACCCACATTAACTCTCTCATTATCAGAGTTGGTATAGAAACATTTTCTACATCAATCTCCTCAAGATATCGTAATCTCAAGTGTATAGTATCTTTAATGTATGGTATGATACATTAAACACTTTGATGTAAGAAGTTTTGGGATACTTCTTACAAGTGGGCACAAAGCCAACACTATTCATGATAATGGACCTACTTGCCGTTAGGTAAACTACTTTACCTATTGTGCCCCTAACCTAGTTATATCCGCGCACTCACCTTCTTCGTCTCTTGTGAGTTTCGCATTTGCGGATATGGCCGTTATTGTCAATAAAGACTATTACTTAAACTATGTATCTCATACATATAGTATACATAAGTTTAAAGGGATACTTAATTTAGGCAAGATTAAATATGTGCAAGGAAGGGAACTTGATTCACTCATCAATGCTTAATTCAAACTTGTCACGCATGATCTTCAAGCGATCATCGAACATTTCTGGACAAGATGAATTTGGCATGATGAGATGTGAATAGAGTTTCTGTGTTATAGTGCCTACCATTACTACTAACAAAGGGTGTTTTAAGAAAGCGTACCTGTGCCTGAGGTGTTTGCTCTTAAAACTAGAAGACTAGGGTACCTTTGTTGAATGTTAAGCATGAAAGACACGACTTGACTATTGCGTCACCGGATATGCTTGATAACGCATCATACTCCTTTTGTTAGACTCCAAAGTTTATTTACACTCATGTTTTCCTAGCAAAACAAATGTTCAAACATCTGGTCCCCAATATCTCATGGGTCCAAAGTTGTTAGAGTTAAACATCCTACGCATTTGTTGCGTTAGTTTAGGATGTGAGAATGGAGGACACATTTCCCATGGTAAGTAACTTTGTGGTGGACGATTATTCCAAGTTACGGGAAAGTTACTTGGATGATTTTGTCTTCTAAAGTTACCTCTCGGTAGAGGAGTTCTAGACCGAGGTTTGGGAGAGTTTACCTTTCTAGGTGGAGGAGTAGTTGACCTAGTGTCACGCTTTACAAATCCATGTTCGGGAGATGACAATGGTTTGTTAAAGCCTTTGGTTTCCTCTCTACTTGGAGTAGACACTCTAGTTTTATTTACAACTACTTGACTTGGTTTAGGACTTAAGTTATTTTTCAGAATTGACCCAGTTTTGTCCTCAGCACCACACGGTACCACGGTACCACTAAATTTAGTGGTGCCGTCTGTATCTTTAATGGTGCCGTCACCTTCAGACATGGACTTTTCAGGCATTACAAATTTTACTTGTTTAGTACCACTTGTAGAAGCGTGATTTGGGTCAAATCCTAAACCCGAACGGTCATGTTCACTATATCTAATATTTTCAAGTATATCATTAAGCTTTTTAGTTCCTTCATCAAACTTAATGATTCTTAAAGCATTTTCTTTAAGCTTTTCATTTTCTACTTGAAGACTAATACATGACCCGCATCCTAAATCTACTTCCTTGTTTTTCTCAAGTCTCTTGACTTGATCATTTAGTTCTAAGACTTGTAGTTCTAGTTCTTTTAATTTTAATTTTAGCTTTGTGTTTCTACCTAAGATCTTAGTACTAACTACGCATAGTTTGTTGTATTCGTCATGTAATTCACTGTCATCTACTGACGAATTATTATCACTATAATAAGAAGAGTCGGAGTGTACCTCGTTAGAAGCTTGAGCCATTAAGCACGTTTCATCGTTAGGCTTCTTCTCTTCTTCTTCACCGCTATCACTCCAAGAACCTCCTACGAAGGCTCTTTGGTTGTTGGATTTTGGTGGCTTAGGACATTCTCCTATGAAGTGATTAGGATCTCCGCATCTAAAGCATCTCCTATCACTTGTCCCTTTTCTTTCATCGTGATTTCTTTGGGATGACTTCTTCTCATCTCGAGATTGTCTAGGAAATCTACCTTTCCTCCTAAAGAACTTTCTAAAGTTCCTAACGGCTAGTGCGTACTCTTCATCTTCACTACCGGAACTCGAACATTCCTCATCACTAGACTCCTTCTTGGCTTTTAATGCTAGAGATCTAACTCTCTCGTTTTTGCCTTTGACAATATCGGAATCCTTCTTGATGATCATCTCGTGAACTTTCAAGTTTCCTATAAGTTCATCGAGTGACAATGCCGCCAAGTCCTTTGACTCTTCTATGGCGGTGACCTTTGCTCTCCATTTAGGATGTAGAGCTCTAAGAAACTTTCTAACATAGTTCTTACTAGAATAACCTTCATCAAGAGCTTTAAGACTAGTGATAATAGTATTAAATCTAGCAAAAACATTATCAATTGACTCATCCTCCGAAATGGAGAATTGTCCATATTGTTGAACAAGAAGATCTATCTTGTTCTCTTTGACTTGGTTATTACCTTGGTGAGTGACTAACAAGGTTTTCCAAATATCTTTTGCCGTATTACACATGAAAATTCTTTCAAACTCCTTTTTAGGCAAAGCATTATAAATCATCATTTTAGCCTAATTATTTTTGGCTAATTTCCTTTTTAGTTCATCAATTTGTTTATCATAAGAAACTATTTCATCCTTTTTAGTTTCCGGATTCTTTTGAATAGGTTGAAAGTCACCCTCGGTAATAACATGCCAAAGATCAATGTCTTTTGATTTCACATACGTTTCGAATCTTGTTTTCCAATAAATAAAACAATCGGTTTCGAAAAGTGGTGGTCTTTGCATAGATTGCCCTTCTAGATATTTGTCGGAATCCATTGATCGGTTCAAGCTTTAAAATACAATATACTTTAAAAACTTGACTGGCGTGGCTCCTGATACCAATTGTGGGAAACTAGAAGGGGGTTGAATAGTTTACCGGTTTAAAAAACTTCTTTTAAAATTCTTGTTTTAAAAGTATGATATTAGAAACTTTGATTCGAACTCTATGTGTAAGCAATCAACACCAATATGAACTACAAACTAAGCTAGGTAATAATAAATAATAAAAGTAAAGAGTAGTGTTGGAAAGATCAAACCGAGACAGAGGATTTATAGTGGTTCGGCTACGAAGCTCTTCTTCGCCCTACTCCACTCCCCGAGTACCACACTCGAGAGTTTCAAACACTATATCAACAACCTCCCTTCAGGCGGAGAAAACCGTACACGTCGCTTATCCTATTACCGACACTAAGCTAGATGTCGAGTGCTAATCTTAGCTAGCACCAATCTACCAAGGTCCACGTGACCAAACACTCAAGCCCAGTGGCTTCAAGAGATCACCAAGATCTCAACACGATCACAATGATCAACACTCACTTCACTCTACTCGACTAACACTAACCTAATGACCCTTGATCTTCTTGATCAATCACACAAGCCCAATGGCTTCAAGAGATGTTCACTATCTCTATAGATCACACTTGATCTTCACTCTCACTCACAAAAAGAAAATAAACTTGATGTATGCTAAGACACAACAAGATTGTAACAAGTGTTACAAAAACCTATCAACTATAACTCTAGTATCTTCTTGATTACTTGAGTTCTTCTCTTGCTAATGAAGAGGGATGACAACACCTTGTATCAACTTGGATACTTGTGTTCTTCTCTTGCTAGTGAAGAGGTATGAAGAGGATCACTTGAAGGATGATTGGATCACTCTTGAAACAAAGAAAAACTAATCTAATTGACCCTAAGAAGTGAATGGTGTGAGAGGATTTAGCTAAGGGATTTTTCTGTGTGTGAAGGTTGCCTAAAACTGTGAAAGAGGTGGGTATTTATAGGCAAAGAAAATCTGAACGTTACAATTCAAAATGGTACGGACGGCTCCATTAAATGACCCACGGCTCCGTTAAATTTAACGGTACCGTGGAGCCGTGGTAGACAAGGACGCTCCAAATTTTGTCTTTTCTGGTGAAAACTTATTTGGGGAAGGTTGGTGCTGATTTTGGGGGGGAAAATAGTTGTTGTGATTTTCAAACTTATTTTTCTATTAAAACATTTCTTAATATTTCAAAAATAATTTGTCATGTGTATTTTTGAAAAAATGTTTTGTCCCATTTAAAATGTGAATTTTCAAAACATGAATTCACTTCTTTGATCACTAGTTCAAGTTGTAACTTTGTTCAAGAGTGATTTGTGTAGAAACGGGATCTTCCGATTAAAAACTTGTTAACGTTAATTTTAACGTAACGTGAGTTCACATTTTGTCATCCTCAAAACGTGAAATAATCGAAAAATATAAATAACGTTTTTAGAACATTATTTGCATCAACAGGTATTATTTCATTATTAAATTAAATATAAAATAAAATAAAGATAACATACCTTTTATCAATTTCATGTTTTTGAGATTGTGTAATTTTCAAGTAGAGATCCAATGTCACCAGTCTTGCCTTCACTGCGGTGAGATTGGGTATTATTATTATTATTTCAGTTGTTTATCACCGTAATGTAGCCTAATGCACGAAGTGCTCTAATTGATTGACAGAAATTCGAGTCTCCGGAGACAAGGAAGATCAACGACGGAGGTCGCATTCGAACGCAAAGTGGAACATATCATTCATGATTACCGCTGCATTCTGACTCAATGGGGTGTCGACCAAGTTTACCCCGGTTACCGACAAACCCTCTCTCTGCGCTCGTGTAGGCTGAGTTGCAGTAATATTCGCATACGCTTTAATTTATCTAAAAGGCACATGTATAAATCACATAATTAAACCTTTCAAGTAGAGATCCAATTTTCCAATACGAATTGCAGTAATATTCGCATACACCATTGCTTCCTGTTTCAAGGGTTGATTCGGTTTTGACCATGTTGGGTTGGATCGTAAATAGTAAGCTCTACGGCCTAGCTTGGACCAGGCTTCGCAAGGATGTGGCCTAGGCTTGTTATGCACTTATATTACATGTCCTTATCGTTTTAACGGCCGATGCTAGAATACATATATAATGCTTTTTTCGAAAGTTATAGTATTATTAATGCATTTCATCTAATGTGTTACATTTGACGAGATGCCACTATCGACATAGAATGGCAAACACACAATAGGCATAAATACATTTTTCTTTCGCCTTTTATTAATCATAACATCACACTATTAAAAATGCCATTCGTGTGCTCATTTCTTCACTTCATTGTCACATTTCTCTTCATTAGTCTCATTGAGAATCGCCACGAGTGCAACGATAAACACATAATCAACATTTGGATCCACCGTAATACTATATGCGTCAACTCCAAAAGCAATGTTTGGAACATATTGTTTCTTGTTCACCTAAATTTTTTGTCATAAACCTCAATTACTGTACACGATTAACATGAACCTAAAATATAACATGAACCTCAGTTAGCATACATTATTACCTCTGCGATGATATTAGTACTCTCTCCAACAAAAACAGAACAGCGTTTTTCAAACCAGTTGCCTTTAACTTTGAAGTCAGCGACATCTTGTCTTCTGTTGGAGGCCAAGTAGACATCAAGTGAAGTCTTGAATTGTGTTCGATATGATGGTTTAGCCGTGAACACATGATCTCTAGGGTCTGAACTATCACCTCTAAAGCATTGCCATGTTTTGCGTCCACTTGATAGCTGAACATATTAACAACATATTAGTTTGCACATATCATAACTTATAATATGAACATACTAAGAAAATGATATATCGAGTTCATGATAATTTGTATATATCAGAGTATGCACTTAGTATTAAACTGTGTCTAGAGGCACGTGTATACTCTCTGCATCAAGTATGTCCACCACTAATAGGATCAATAAACATAGTTGCAACATGTAAATGTAACGACCTTTTTGTTTAAAGTTAGGATACGGTTGCCAAGACCATCAACCAAGAGACGTTTTCCGGTAAGACTCAGTAACTTTCCTTTGATTTTGAACATCAAGTTACCATTAACATCAGTAACTCCAAAGTTACCATCACTAAGAGTTAACAATTTCTTTCCACTTAACATCTCCATAGGGTGTGGGGACACGAATTGTGGGCTCACGACACATATCGGGTTATTGAGTTGTGGCAAGAAGTTTGATTCTTCCCCGAACCCCATTGCTATTGTGAAAAACTGGTTTTCTCGAGCAACTTGCATGTGAGTCTAGTTTGGTACCATCACCCTATTTATGCTATTAGTCGAATTATTCGAAACATTTTTTTTTGAACATATCGAATAAAGTAAATAATAACGAATCTTACTACTATAGATGGTGTGACTAGTTATCAAATACATTTTAGAATCTTTACAAGGCGAGAGTATAAACAAATAATATCAACTCATTTTTTTCGTCAAAACAGAAGAACCCCAATTTTCAACTTTTATTTTAAATAAAATATATTGCAAATGGTAAATCTTTAAGCGACAAAAACCTCGTGATAATAATTTTTTCATCTTTTAGTAAACGGGCACTTAGATATACTTTCGATGAAATTTTTTTCGAGTTTTTATTTTGTAAGTGCTAAAATTTACGCCCTGAAAAATCAAGTGTTGTTTTTAAAATCACTTGATTCACAAATCATGTGACTTTAATGACATACTTGATTTTAAAATACATGCATTTCAGTTTAATTCAACACCAAAAGACTGAAAAAATTCATCAAGTATAAATAGTGTCAAACTTGAATTCGATTCACTTATATTTTAAAAAATGACCAAATAAGAACATTTTTTTTGTAAGTTTACAATAACACATGATGCCAATTTCTTTGAGGTTTTTGATTCAAACATCCAAATTCTCTTCAATGTAGATATTATTTTCTTTTATTCTGTTCATACTTTTCTTTGACTTGGAAATAACTGGATACTCTGAAGAACCGTTATATGTGTGTAATTATGAGCTTGTTCATATTATGGCCATGATCCACTTACCATGAAAATTTAAAACCACTTGATTGAATGGATTCAAATAAGAATTTCATCAGGGTCGTTATGAGTTGTTTTTTTTATTCTGTTTTTTTCAGTTACTTTTTTGGGTTAGAACTTGAATAAATTCAAATTGGATAAAACGGACCGGAACCGAATTTGAATTGCAGTTTGGATCATTCAAAATTTACACATTTTATCGGTCAATTCAAAGTTTCGTTTTCGGTTCATGTTTTATTACTTGTTTGTGACACTACTCAATGTAGTATTAATCGTTCAAAAGTTTTATAGATACCAATTTTACATAGAACATTCACATTTCAGCATTCATTTTTCGTTATCAAAATAAAAAAATTAATTCACCTTTTTAAAACTTAATATCTCGCAAACCGTAAATTAGCTACAAAAAAATACCTTCCCAATCGGAATTAATACATCATTTTTATAGATATCACATATTTCAATAAGCATTAGTGACACTTGAAACCACAACATCTTCATTGACAAGGGGGCACAAGCATCGTTCGGCAAGAGGCCTTTGTGCTACTATGTATATTCAATCTTATGTAACTTGACTAAGTGTAATATATAATCAACACAGTACGATAAATGAAAAACACAACTTGTAACTTGACTAAGTGTAATATATATAGCCATATAGGAGTACACCGTATATGTGTAAAATTTTCATTATGTGTCGATACATCCATATGCTTACTAACAATATTTGACGGCCTACCTATGTCCGAGGGCATGAATGACGATATCTTCCTATGTATTCGATGACTAAAGAAAAATTGTTACACACATAGCACACTCGATAACTTATTTATATTCATAAACATGATAATTCCAACGAAAAAACATATCAACAGCCCCATCACCTAGTCGAATGTCTGCGTACTTGTCTTTTTATCTCATCGAAAATTCACTTCCAGTCGCGATCTCCAGATCCTGGTTCGGTTTATAAAATCATTCTGCCGGATCGCTAAGACGCTAACTCCAAACTACATTACATCATTTTCTTGTTAAACTATCATGATACATTCAATAAGTTTTTGTTGTATAATTATAATAGTATCACATCAAAAAGAAAAGTTAGCAAGTCACTGTAACACTTAGAAAAATATTAGCCTCACATGACCTTCTCATCCATTTTGACGTTTTGAAATGACAATAACCTAACTTTTTAGTACTGTAAAGTGTAAACCATGATTGTGTTCCCTTATTTTGTGGTTTCAAGTGTCACTAAATACATCCGTGAAATATGTGATGTACATGACAATAACTAACCTAACTTTTTTAGTACTAGAAGTTTTATTCAAAGGTTAGCAAAGGAGATATTGCTAAACGTACATGCATAATGATAAAACTTTTCGATAATATCCAGGTGAC
The DNA here is from genome assembly GCA_021014915.2 of Artemisia tridentata subsp. tridentata. Lineage (NCBI taxonomy): Eukaryota > Viridiplantae > Streptophyta > Magnoliopsida > Asterales > Asteraceae > Artemisia > Artemisia tridentata. The sequence goes on along the minus strand of CP139502.1, from coordinate 35,133,152 downwards.
TGCCGAGGCTTTAGAAGGTCTGATGTTCAAACCTCACTAAATACATATCTTGGGTGGTCAGAGAAAGGGTCGGGATGGTCACGGGATACCCCGGTTGGACCACATCCGGCGATTTAAGTTAAAGACCCGCCTTCCTAGGTACTTTAACATGAATACAATACAAATAAATAAATAAATAAATAAACTCATCCGTTTTTATAGCTTGAAACAAGTCATTAGGGGTGTGCACGATTCGATTTGGGTCGGTTTTTTGCTAAAATCGAAACCGAACCGAAATGTTCGGTTTTTATAGAACCCAAAACCGAAACTGTTCGGTTTTTGGCGGTTCGGTTTATCATCGGTTTCGGTTCGGTTTTTCGGTTTCTAACCGTTTATATTTGGGCATGGCAAATTTATACGAACAAACTTGTATTATATAGAAAATTGGTTATTCTTATTTATTTATTTATTTATTTATTTATTTATTTTTTTCAATCTAAGCATAATAGTGTTTATTGCATAATTATATAATTACACACATATATATGAGACACACATATGTAATTGAACATACACATAGTATGATCATTATCATATATTTATTGATATATTCTCAAATAAACACACGACACGACAAACACGAATATAAACATAACTGTTAAGATAAATATATTATAAATCTACCCACAAAATAAATATGAATTTATAAATTTGATTTATTTAGTTATTTGATCATATTATATTAATTATATATTATTATATAATAAAATTGGTTCGGTTCGGTTTTTACGGTTCGGTTTTTGGACGAAAACCGAAACCGAACCGTATTTTTCGGTTTTTGAAAAACTAAAAACCGAACCATCGGTTTTTAGTTTCGGCCGGTTTTTTTGGTTTTCGGTTCGATTTCGATTTTTTCGGTTTTTTTTGCTCACCCCTACAAGTCATTATGGACGCTAGCTGTCCGGGCTACAAAAGCATTAACACACTGTTTTAACTTAGTAAAGTCAACTGATTGAGGACCTTTGGTAAACCAACTCGTGTTGGTTGGCATTAAGGAACAAAAGACCTTTAGCTACGACTTTTGATACCTCAAAAGACAGTCGAACTAACTTTTTTGCCATTTAGTGAACACTTTATGGTTGGCAAAAGATCAAAGTTGGGATGTGTTATCCTAACACCCTCTATTAGTCAAATGTACAACCGGTGTAACATACAGTACAATTGGCCGTTGCATACAATGATTGCATAAACCCTCTATAAGGGGTGTCAGGATAAACTGCCCCGATCAAAAGTGTTGGTGTTTGTTGTCATAATATGAATTGGTGGATGCACGTGGCTTTGTTTCGGAAATCTTATTGAAACTTGAACAAGGTGTCATTTGATTCGGAAAATTTGTACGTTCCTCGCGCTCTAATCTTGAAAGACAAACTAACACATTACTATACGTGTATCAACATAGCTCATAAAAACTTGAATCGGCAACCATTTGATTGAGCAGCATCTGGCGCTGCATGAATATCTATACTACAAGTCATTGGGTATTCACGTTCTCATTATTCCACGTTTGAGTACGTGTGTGTGATGGATAAAGCTTGGTTGGGGTTTGGGACCTTCAGAAAGTGGTAACACTAACAGGGTGTGAACCACTACACCTTAGCAAGGACCACATTCGAGCCACCACTCGCGCAAAGTATTATCATCATGTGCTTAAATGATTGTGGAAAGATTTAAAATTCTTACCTTGTTGCATAAATGGTCAATTTGGATTATATTTAATCTTTATAAATGGGTCAAAAAGCCTAAGTAAATTTAATAGTAGCATTATTATGTTAATCACGCTTTATCTTTATCTTTATCATTATCATTATGATTCTAAAAAGATTCCATTTATATAACATCCAAAGGATATATTTACGAATAATTTAATATAGTCATCTTCTTCAAATCATAGTAATTTTATCTATAAGGATGAAATACTAATCTCCACGCCCAACAGTCGATTCCATAATCATTAAGGGCCTTTATTGGCGCCACCGTCGCTTATTGGTAGCCGGTGATATAATCAGTACTACTCGTCCGCTACCACCACCACAACACCAACATCATCATGAACTTTGAGGCACAACAAGTTTAAAGATTAGAGACAGGTTTACAAAAAGGTAAAAAGAGACCTTGTCCTTTTAACCTTGCCCTTGTCAATGGGGCTCCCGTCGTCGTCACTACTTATCTTATTGGAGACAAGAATTGATTTTGAAAACTCAAGAAACCGTACTCATAAAGACAAAAGGTTAAATGATGTTGTCAACTTTTCATTGACATGGGTATCATAGTATTATTGACACTGACGAATCCACGAGTACGACATTCACAATCACAACCCACAAGTAAGTAATATTATCAAACTATAAGGCTTAAGAAAATCCGAATGTAAACAAAAAAAACAAAAAAAAAAAAAAAAAAAAAAAAAAAAAAAAAAAAAAAAAAAATATAAACAACGATTTGTCAACAATTCGAAAATAATCCGTTGATATCAAACATCAATATAGTTTCATATGATAGAGTTTATGTGAATGATTAATTTGATTGATTGCATTTCCATAATACATCGTACATATAAATAACTATATTAAGAATATTCTAGATATGGGCTTGGGCCCGATACAATAATGCACTACGGGCTAACACTCCCCCACAGTCAGAGCGGGAGGACACCGAACGCTCAGACTGGAGCGAAATTCCTCAAACAAAGCGGATGGCAATCCTTTCGTAAAATTGCCAGCATACTGATAACGTGAAGGAACATGGAGAACCCGAACTTGACCAGTAGCAACTAAGTCTCGAACAAAGTGAATATCGATCTCAATGTGTTTCGTACACGGATATTGAACCGGATTACAGGATAAGTAGACAGCACTAACATTATCGCAGTAGACAAGCGAAGCGGAAGATAAAGGTGTGTGTAGCTCACGCAGTAAATTCCGTAACCAACACGTCTCAACAACAGCATTGGCAACCCCACGGTACTCTGCTTCTGCACTAGAATGAGATAGAGTCGGTTGATGTTTAGAGAACCAAGATAGTAGATTGTTTCCAAGAAAGACACAGTAGCTTGAAGTCGATCTCCTAGTAGTAGGGCAGCCAGCCCAATCCGCATCTGAATAAGCAACCAACGAAGTAGTGGAAGAAGCAAACAACTGTAACCCATGGTCTAAGGTACCCCGAACATACCGGAGAATCCGTTTAAGGGCCGAGAAATGAGGCTCTCTAGGGTCATGCATATAAAGGCAAACTTGCTGAAATGCTTAAGATATGTCTGAGGCATAAGCTAGTGTATCTACTGTTATCTTAACATTTTCATTTGCCTGTTTGTGCTTTGCTAGTGATTCATTCAGCACATTAATGCACTCATCTTTGAATTCTAAGTTTCTTTTTAGTGCAGCCATGTCATCACTAAACTTAGATTCATTTCCTTGAAAATGTAAGATTTGTTTTTCAAGAACAGCTAAACCTCTTTTATGATTAGCTAAATTAGCAAGTGTTTTATATAGCTCTTCTAGTTGATCATCAAATTCCTTTTTAAGTTTTTCATAAGCTTTAAGAGCAGAGCAAGATTCAGTACACTTGATTATAGAATTTACCTCTGAATCAGAAAAAGCCATCAGTGCAGTCTCAGTTGCCACCATTGCAGCTTCTTTTGGTGCTTCCTCTTCATCAGCCATGAAGCTCCAATCATAGCTAACACCATCAATGGCTAGCATAGCCTTTGGCTCTTCCACAGTGACTTCCTTCTTCTTATCTTGCTTGTACCATGTGCTCCTATTTTCTTGCTTTCTTGGCTTTCTGCACTCTTTTGCAAAGTGTCCCACCTTGTGACAATTGAAACACTTGATATCCATCTTTTCTAAATCATCATCATCCACCTGTTCAAGGTCTTCATGATTTAGAGGAGAACCACTAGTTTGACTAGACATGAATACATAGAATGTTGGATCTCCAAGTCCAGCAACATTCTTTTGTGTAGTATCAGTAGAAACACTATAACTAGCAGTAGAAACACCTTCATCTTCATCTACCTCTTCAGACTTACTAATGTTGGGAGATGACATAAATGCCATATTCCCAGAACTAGTACTATAGCTTCCAGACTTCTTCAGACTTTGTTCAACAATTTTGAAGTTGTTGTACAAATCATTGAGTTTCATGGTTTCAATGTCTGGCTTATTCATCCAGACAACCACATGAGTATGGAATTCATCAGGTAGACTTCTTAAAAACTTCATGTTGAGATCTTCCTTGGCTATCTCAACTCCCAACACAGCTAACTGACTGACAAGCTTTTGTAATCTAGAGAACAGCTTATCAAGAGATTCATTGCTATTTGAACTAAAGTTTTCAAATCGTTTTTTCAGCAATGTCTTCTGTGTTTTCTTGGTAGTTTCATTACCACCAAACTATGCACAAACCTCTTCAAAAAGAGTTTTTGCATCAGGATACTTGCTAAAAGAAAGCATCTGTTCACCAGGAATGGTCATAAGCAACAAATTTATTGCCTTTTGATCATTCCTCTTCTGTATCCTTTCTTCATTGGTAGTTGGCTTTCTTTATTGGTAGTTGGTCCAGTATTTAATTTTCGAATTATTTTGCCTTCAAGAATGACATCTGTATAACCTAGTGTAAAAGAATCACCATACAGAATGATATCCCAGAGAGCATAATCTTGAACCATAAAGTATTGCTCAATCCTTAACCTCCATAACTCAAACTCATTATGTTTGATCATAGGAAACTTTGCAGCAATATTTGTAGCCTGATTATTCTCCACATCCATTTCTTCTTCTTCTTCTTCTAAATAAAAAATATCAGCCTATCTCTGATACCAATTGAGAGGATTATAATACACTATGTAGGATGTTAGTCCTTTGTAACTTGTGTATGTGATACTTTGAGTTAATATGGTTAAGTATGCGGAATCTACTAAACCACACTTAGAAGGTTATTTGGTTATTGGAAATGGAAAGTAATGCTTGAGTAATGAACAATGAACACACAATGTTAACACCAAACGATTCAATATTATTAAGATAATAATACGAGTGATCTTCACTATCACTAGGGTTACAAACCTTGAATCTATATGTTTCTATGACTTATGATTTCTATGATAAGTTATGTTCTTTGTTCTTGACAGATACTCTAAGCATATGAATTAAGCACTTGGTTAGTCACACTTAATATCTAGTCTAAGATCTTCCTTTTATAGTCCAAAGAAGATCTTTACAATAAATAACAAGTCTTGTCGAACTACTTGCTTTGCATGTGTTGAGTGTGTCAGTAGCTAAGATACAACATGATATGTATCTATGTTTACAACTTGATTGACTGACTACAAATCAAAGATATTATCTACCGTATATACTTGACTTTTATACACAAATATCTTTTTATACTTATCCAACCAGCAGTAGTATACGCGACACTTATCCATCCAGCAGTAGTATGAGTTACACCAGCAGTAGGATCAACCAACAGTACCTTCTTTGTACTAGCAGTACTAACTTCAGTTAGTACTGTTAGTTATAACTTGAGAGGCTTTAGATATACACTAGCAGTAGGAACTGTTAGTGTATTCTTCTTAGCAGTACTAACTTTGTGAACTTGTAATTCCCAATACTGATCTTCAGAACATTTAATTTCCAACAATCCTCCCCTAAACTTGTGATTTCCCTAAATCAACATGTTTCTTCTGAATTAAATTCTGATTGTGAGGATCTTTCAAACACTTCATAGTCAGACTCTTGATCTGAGCTTTCCTTTGTTCTTCAAGATTAAATATCTTTCTGTCTAACTCATCTGCTTTCTGGGAATCTCTTTCAGTAATAACATCATCTTTCTTTGTCTTGAACACAATCAATACCTTGAATAAAAGATGGTGCAATTTCCTTGGATGGAGGAATTATAAGAGGCAATGTTGCTGTGTATCTTGGATGCTTGTTCCAAGAAGTCAAATTATCTTTCAGCAAGCCTTTACAAGTGATGAACAAACGTAGTGAACTGAAATTGAAAATGAAAGAACCTAGATAGAACTTTCTCCATTTGAATGCTTCATCCCTTCTGAATATATATAATACTCCAGAATCTTCATTTGAACTTTCTTCATTTGAAGAGCTTATTCCCAGTATCCATCAACTGAAAAAGTTTATTCCCAGCATCCATCAACTGAATGCTTGTTCTTATTATTGGCTGAATAATAAGACATGTTAGCTTCTCAAAAAGCTGACATCATCATCTTGTATTCTCTTGTCTTTTCTTTAACTTGATCAATTTGAGTTTCCTCCCCTGATTCTGAGCATACACAACCACAATCTTTTCTTCCCTTATTGGATAATCTTCCTCCCCTGAGATTGGAAGATCTCTCACCATGTACCAAAATATTTCCTCCTCTGTTTGGAAGATCTATCACCATCATTTGATCTACCAATTAGAACATGTTTTCAGACAATGTTGTACATGAAACTATCAATTCCTTAAGAGTTTATGTGCTACCCTCATCACTTCTAGGTGTGTTAACTCCTATGAGAGGTGATTCATGGGGCATTGACTCATTATCCTTCATTTGATGGTTATTCTGAGCCACTTTGAAATTCCTTTTAAAGAACTTTTGACTTAGCAATATGAATATGATTTTATGATGAAAAATCATATTGCTCTCAACCATTTTGAAGGGATTAAGTGTGTAACAGACACTTAATCAAGAATTTGGTTTAACTTAACTTCTGGTTGTGTGAGAACCAATGTTTTCAGTTATAAATAATTGCCTGTGTAAAGATAAACCCATTCAAAGGGATTTCTTGATAGGTTTTCCAGCTCGTGACAATTATGTCTTCTAACTCGAGTGTTAGATGCACATTTGTTCGCTGTTCTTTCTATCAGATGTCCTTAGACTTGTTCATTATACTAATTAAAGTATAAAATGATAGAAAGTGAGTTAAGTCAGTTACTATCTGACCAACTGAGCCATCAAGTCAATGTGAAACATCATAATCAGGTTTCAAGAAAGAAGTTTTAAAGAATTTATCAACTTAGATGTAAACCTTTGTTAATGAATGCCCAAACTCAGTCTATCATGAACCTATTATGTCAGCAACTAGGATAATCATTTTGCTGCTTCCATTTCACTTGAAACTTCTTTTATGCTCAATGTTCATACCTGAAAATGTTAGTCCAAAACCAAGAAACAAAATGCAAAGCATATGTCTTATAGCAGTATCATTATATGACTAACAGTATGAACTTAACAAATAAAATTTGTACTAGCAGTACAAACTTTTTCAATAACAGCACCAATTTATGAGGCTAGCAGTACAAACAAAAATTTATATACAAAAACACAGAGTTTAAAATCATTGAGGATTAAGCATCCCAATACTTGCTACCAAGTACTGAAACCTTTCAACATCAAAAGCTTTTGTAAGAAGATCTGCAAAGTTGTGATCAGAATCAATTTTAAGAACTTGAATCAACTTTTTCTCATTGCAGTCTCTAATAAAGTGATGTCTAATTTCAATGTGTTTTGTTTTAGAATGTTGTACTGGGTTTTTAATTATGCAAATTGTACTACTATTATCAATATGTATGACAGTCTTCATGAAATTGTACCCATAATCAAGTAATTGATTTTGAAGCCAAAGTACTTAACCACAACAACTTGCGGCAGCTACATATTCAGCTTCAGTTGTTGAAGTAGCCACAATTGTTTGCTTCTTACACTGCCATGAGATAAGTCTGCACCCAAGGAATTGACATCCTCCAGTTGTTGACTTTCTGTCCAAGCTTGCACCTGCATAATCACTATCTGAAAAAGCTGCCAAGTCAAAAGGTGATTCTCTAGAATACCATAGACCCAACCTAGGTTGACCCTTGAGATATCTAAAAATCCTCTTTGTGGAAAACTAGAAGGGGGGGGGGTTGAATAGTTTTACGTCTTTTTAATTTATTATAAAAACCTTTGTTTTATACTTTAAAAAAACTTTAGATTCTAGTTTGTTATGAAAAATAAAACTTAAATCTTATTATTAGTTATATATGTATTCTTTTAAATTGATTGTAAAAGTTTTGGTTTCTTGAATGGATTTTCAATTTGATCTTTATGTGAAGTCGACCTCTAATTAATACTAGCAATTATATAAGCCTATGTGTATGAAAGTAATGACGATGCAAGTAAAGAAATAAATAAGGTATGGAAAGATCTAACCGAGACACGAGAGATTTATAGTGGTTCGGCTACAAGGACACCTTCCTTGCCCTACTCCACTCCCCGAGCACACCTTGCTCGAGAGTTTTCTTCACAACTTCAACAAGCTCCCTTATGGCGGAGAAAACCGTACACAACTTTGGCTTACACAGGTTTAACGACACAAAGCTAAATGTCGAGTTCTAATCGTAGCTAGAACCAATCTCACAACTTCACAACACAACTTCTACACGACTTAATCACGACTTCTTCACAATGGCTTCACGACTTCTTCACGACTTCAACACGACCGCTACACAACCTCTATGATGCGGCTTCACGACTTCAACACTATGTCTTCATGACTTAGGACTTCACGACTTCAACATAACCGCTACACAACCTCTATGCTACGGCTTCACGACTTCAACACTAGGACTTCACGACTAGGACTTCACGGCTTCAACACGACCGCTACACAACTTCTATGCTACGGCTTCACGACTTCAACACTAGGACATCACGACTAGGACATCACAACTTTAACACGACCGCTTCACAGCTTCTATGCTACGGCTTCATGACTTCAACACAAGGACTTTATGTCTTCTAAGCTACGGCTTCACAACTTCTACACCACGGCTTCACGACTTCTACATTTTGACCTCACAACTTCTATGCCACAACTACTTATACAACATCTTCACTACTTACACACAACACTAATCTACAACACACACCTTTACATACAAATGAATGAATGATTTACAAACTTTGTTGAACACACAACTTAAGTAACATGATGATACTAAGTTGTAATACTTCTAATCTTGATTGATAGAAGTATTCTTCTTTTGCACTTGGATGGTGGAAGCTTGGATCACTTGGAAACCAATGCTTAAGATTACATGATCAAAGGTTTTTCTAATATATGAAATGAGATCTACAACAGAAAGTTTTAGTGCAAAAGTGTTTAGAAAAAATCCAGGGGAAGGCTGGTATTTATAGGGAAAAATCTGGACAGCTGGAGCCTACTGGAGCGGGGGCGGTCCCCTTAAATAGGGGGCGGTCCCCTTAATTATTAAGGGGGCCGCCTAGTAAAATTAAGGGGGCCGCCCCTACTGAACGTTGGCCAATTTTGTCCTTTTGTGGGGAAGGTTTTTCTGGAACATTTTAACTGATTTTGGTTAAAAATTTGAATTCATATTTTTATAAAAGATTAAACATTTTTATTTAATACCAAAAATGTTTTTAAAAATATATAAAATGTTTTTGATGTTTTATAAAAAATCTAGTTATTAAGAAAATGTTCTTTTGATCATATAATGCATTAAGCACTTGTTTATTCATACCTTAAGTGATTAAGTTGTAGAAATGAATATTTTCAACTAAATACTTGTTTATTTGATAAGTTTATGTTTTAATGAGTTTACATTTTGTGATCATCAAAACATAGAGATATGAATAAATATTGATAATGTTTTTAGGCATTATTTATGTCAACAATCTCCCCCTTTTTGATGATTACAAAACCTAAACTCATTAAATCCAAAAAGTTATTTTTGGACAAGTATTTAGTGAGTTTATATTCACTTCTCCCCCTTTTTGTAGCATCAAAAAGGTTGAGCCGACAAGTTTTAGAGACAAAATTTGTCGGAACGAGAACTCCCCCTTGATGTGTGCTCCCCCTCGTTTGAGGGCACCAAGGAATCGATATATGGAATACTTGCAAGAAAAATATTAGAAGCACAAGCATATATATAGCAAAAATAAGGATGCATATAAGGACATTCATTAAAAATGTTGTGTATCAATACACAACCATCCAAGATTATATTCAATCCTACATTAGCTAGTAAGTAATGCAATCTACATAATCATTCTAGGAGTACATGATCTTCCATGGGGCTTGCACACAAAATGGTTTGAAAAATTATTTTTGATTAAGCATTGCATATGCTTAATTTGGTGAGAATGAAGGTGGTGGTAGTGTAGTGGGTGAAAATGATGGAGGTTGTGGTGGAGGTTGGTTGTTAAGCATGTGTTCAAGGGATGAAAACATGTAGTGTATCTCATCTCTAAGACCAAAGATGATGGTTTGATTGTGGATGTGGTGATATGGAAATGACAAGTTGGGTGAATGGAGGTTCTTGAGTAGGAGGTGGAGTTGATGCTCTTGATGGTGGTGATGAAAGGTGTGAGTTGATGTAGTTATTGATGGATGAAAGGGTGTTTTTGATGGTGCATTTGGTGCACTTGGGGATTAACATTGAGGTGGTGGTGATGGAGTTTTGGTGTCTTAGAGATGAGGTGGTGGTGAAAATGGGTGTTTGATGGAGGTGATGGTTGATTTAGGTAAGGTTTGGGCTAGATAAAAGGGGTCGCAAGTGGTATGTGTTAATTCACATACCTTTTCTTGACCAAAACCGGACCCAAAAAGACCAAAAACTAACCAAATATTCCAAATATATTGTGTTTTTGTGTTTGTGATTGTGCAGGTACGGATATCTAGAAAAATGGACAAAAATCAAGAGAAAACGACAAAACGAGCACGAAATTACGGGATCATCGATAATTTTATTTGGAGCATCGAGGAAAAAGACGGAATTGTGAAAGATTAAATGTAGCACGAACGAAGCCTATTGCAAGTTTATTAAAGAATTTGGCCCAGCCCAACATCAAGAGAAAAGCCATTTAAATCCATACTATGACAAGAAAAGTGACTTGGTCTAGTGGGTGGAGTGCTTGCATGCGTACTGGATGTCCAAGGTTCGAGCCACGTCTTTGGCAGATTTGATTTTTATTATATCTGGTCGCTACTGAAATGACCTATTTGTCCCTGTTTGGCCTAGCGAAGTTACGAAAATACCCCTGGACGTAGGGGCCACTTTTCTTGGAGAAGAGGATAGCTTTTCCTTTATATATTGTTGTGTTGTTTCATTCGAGGAGGAGTAGCAGTAGGGCATTTTTTTTCACTTCTTTTTTATTCTTCTTTCTTTTCTTTTTTTTTTTTTTTTAGTTTTTTTAGTTTAGTTTTAAATTTATTTTAAATAGTTAATCTTTGTAATAACTCTTGGTAATTTAAGGTATTAATCTTTATCTATTTCCTTGCATCTCTTATTAATTTCATGTTTTTATTGTTATGTTTTATATTTTGTGTTTACCCACTTAATCTCTTATTAGATCTTTTTAATCACTCTTTTTATAAGCTTTCTTTTATAAAATCTCTACTTTTAGTCATTTAATTAATAAAGTTTGAATCTTTTTGTTTTAAAAGTTGGTTTAATCTTATCTTTTAACTAAAGTTTTAATCTTTTTTACATTTTTAGTGTTAATTTAGTTTTAAAAATCAAGTTTTTATTATTTTTAAGAGTTTTAGTTATAAAAGTTGCAAACTTTATTATCCACATCCACTTAAACTTACATAAAGTCTCAAGCTTTTGAAGATTAGAAGATGATTATGGGTAAATAAGGAGTATTTTAGGTTAATTATGAGCTTTGGAGGGGTTTTTTAGTTTAGTATGGTTATCGTCATCATTCTTGATCCATTCCGGATGCTCTCTCTCCCTTTTCGTTACTTTCTTTTTGTTATGTTTATTGTCATATTTAGCTTTTTAAAAGCTTTAGTTTAGATTATTAGTTTAGATAATTATGATTATGTTTGTTGGAGTTATTGTTGATTATAGCTTAGTTATTATGATTAGTGGGTAGATATATTATATGCTTGTTAAGTGTTGGTGGATTGTGAATAAAAGTGTGAAAACTTAGAAATTATTGACTTTTAACCTTTGGTTTACTTGGATTCATTTTTAGTAATTTTAACGGGCAAAAGCCGTTAAGGTAACTAATTATCAAACCAAGTAATTAAGAAGGTTGAAAATTAGTAATTTCCGGATTATTTGTAGATTTGACTAGTTGGTTATTTTAACGGGCAAAAGCCGTAGGGATAATTAATTATTTAAATCTACTAATTTTTACCTAGAAAAAGAATTGTTTTCAATATAAGCCAACGTTGTGAGAAAATAATTTATTTTGACAGGTATTAATTAAAAAGGGCTTAAAATGAATATTCACAATTAATGAGCTTTTCACCACTCTTGACAAGCATATCTTTTAATATCATATTCTTAGCTTAACTTTATAGTCATTAGTTGTAGTCTAATTTTAAAATAGTTTAAAATAATTGTTTTAAAATAGTGTTTAATTTTTCTCTAAAAACAAAACCAAAAATATTTGACAATCAAGCATTAAACAAAAGACATAACGTGATTTTCAATTCAAATCTCGCCGTGGAATACGACTCCGGAAGATCGAATTGTCATTTGTCCTCAAGTGGCTATTTTATCTAACGGGAATACAAATTTAAAACTGCCCGCGTACTTACAACCGTATCAGTTTTTGGCGCCGTTGCCGGGGAGGTTTGACCGATTGTTACGTTGTGTTTGGCGTTCGTGCCTTGAAGATCCTTTCTTTTGAAAGTTTATTTTTTTTAAATTCTAAAATCCAAAAAAAAAAAAATTAAAAATTCACAAAAACCAAAAATATTTTCCTTTTCTAAAAAATCTTTCAAAAATCCAAAAATATTGTGATTAATTTTCTTTAATATAAAAACCCAAAAAGATTTTCTTTTCAAAAATTTATTTTCCTTTTTCTTTTATGTTTCTCAATTATAAAAATTCAAAAATATTCTTCTTATTCCTCTTATTCGTTTGATTCTTTATCTCTTACCCTCTTATACCGTTTAATTCATATCTTCTTATCCTCCTAACCGTTTAATTCTTATCTTCTTATCCCTCATATTGTTTAATTCTCCACCATGTTCGATTCTTTCCCATCTCATCCCCATGATCCAAGGACCATGGAGGATTTCTATCATCCGACGCTCATCGGTAGAGGAGGACCGATCGCTCCAACAAACGATTTTGTTTTGAAAGATCATATGATTGAGTTTATTTAACAAATCTGCCAATTCCATGGATTTGAACATGAAGATGCTAATCATCATTTAGACAAATTTCTATCGATCACTCAATTCTTCAAGCAAAACGGAGTCTCTCACGACAACATCCGTTTGAATCTCTTTCCCTTCTCGTTAACCCATGAAGCCGAATCTTGGTTTTACACTCTTAAAACCAATTCTATTCATACATGGGAAGAGATGTGCATCAAATTTCTTTCAAAATACTTTCCATACTAAAAAACGATGCAGTTTAGAAGAGACATTCTAAATTTCCCACAACTGCACAGGGAATCAGTATTTGAAGCTTGGGAGAGATTCAAATATTTGCTGCAAAGATGTCCGGATCATAGAATTTTGCTCCTTGATCAAATTTTAACCTTCTATCATGGCATAAATATGATTGATCGAGACAAAATCATGTTGGCTGCCGGAGGCAATCTCATGCGGAAGACTCCTCAAGAAGCTTATGATTTGATCGAGAATATGACACAACATCACTATCAGTGGGATACTAGAGCCCTTTATGACTCTACCACTGTTTTGAGTGATCATTATTCCGATTATATTCCTGCTGAGATTGCACAAATTGGGGTCCTTGGCAATCACAAAAGTTGTATAAATCAATATTGCCAGCAAGGACCAGGTCATCCTAACACTATCCACTTTTCATACTCCGATGAAAGTGATGAGGATGCTCCTTATGATGAAGAGAAATCAGATGAGGACCCTTCAGATACCTTTTTAATGGGGGACAAGGAAGTCGAAATCAATCCTCTTAAGGAAATTGATGACCTTGTTCCAATCCCAAGGGTATCCGAAGAACCTTTCGATCTTCCTGATTCTACTTCCCATGCATTCAAAATGACTATCACAAATCCTTTGTTTGATTTCGATTCTGAATTTACTCTAATTTCAGACAATCAAATTTTTGATATTCATAACAAGGAGAGTGATGAGTCAGATACGGAGACAATAATGGACGAGGTGCAAACTTCTAGCATACAAAGTACAGCACATGTCCCACCTCCGTATATCATTCCTGAGCCCAAGCTCAAAGACATACTTCATAAGAATAAAATCATATCTCCACCAGAGTATGATTTCTATAATTTTGAAGAAGATCCTGACCCGGGGGGAGAGGTACTCTATCATGAGAGTTTACTTGTCGATGATATCCTCCCAACCCTCCCACCCGAGGTCTTTGTTGATTATAACCATAAGAGCTTCAATGTTGATATTCAAGATAAGAAAAATGGTAATCTTGAGGATGAAGAATGGATCTTCATTGTGATTAAGATCCTTCTCCCTTTCTTCACCTACCCGGTGACTTCTCCTCTCTTTCACTCCTTCGGGAGTGAAGACACCATCTTTGACCCCGGCATCTCTCCTTCTTTTAAGCCGCGGGTATCTCATCGGAGTGGAACTTTCGTATGCTTCAATGTTTTTCCAAACATCTTGAACGAAAGTCCGATTGAGAGTATCTTTTCCACATGCTCCCCCAAGAACAAATGAATTCGGGGCGAGTCTAAGCTTCCCGACTCGATAAAAAACAAGCGCTTCGTGGGAGGCACCCCATGCTTATCCATATATCTTCTTTCTATTTTCTCTCTAATAAGTGACGAGAGGAGGGCTTCCTCTTTCATTTCTTGTGTTTCGTGGTTTTTTGTGTATGTCCAGGATTGCCCGATTGATGACGACTCTCGTGCTCGTGGTTTGCTTCTCTTCACTCGAGTTTCATCATTCTTTGCTCATCCGATATCCTTAATCTTATCGTTTTTACGTTTATCTTTGGCATAATTCATAAACGGCCTTAGATTTATGTAGGAGAACCCTTACCTTTAAGACATTGAGGACAATGTCTCGTTTTAGTTTGGGGGGGTAATCTTTCGATTTGATTTTTGCCTTGCATTTTTGCCGTTTTCTCTCGCAACCCCGTTTTTCCTCAAAATTTAAAAAAAATTGGAAAAATCCAAATAAATGAGAAAAATTTAAAATTTTTTTGCAAAAATATAATAAGTTTTGACATTTTTGTTGACTTTCCGCTGGTGAGAGTAGGAATAAAATTCTGACTTGACGGGGCGTGTTGAGCCCTAGCTTGTCTCCTTAACCATTTGTAATCTATAAGCTGGTGCTAGTCTTTTACACAAGGAGCTAGAAAACGCGAATTCTTTTTAAGAGTTTGCAAGTTCCCGTATTTGACTTTATATATGCATGGCTTGATTATTTGGCTAAGCATTCGCGGATCTTATTACTTAAGATTTTAAATTTGCGAAGAACGAGAAATGATAGAGTTGTTTATAAGTTAGATTGCTAAACGTGGAGTAGTTGGATCTCTTTAGAGCTCATCGAAGTTACTTGTGGCTTTTTGTTCCCATAAGCTTGTTTCACTCTAAAATAGTAATCTAGGAGTAATTAAAGGTATTTTGGTTTTGGCGATAATTAGTTTTTATTTCTTCCTTAGAGGATCCTTGCTTATGAAAGTTGGGTACACATCAAGGTACTGTCAGTGTTACGGTGTAATAGACTATTCCATCTTGCCGGCTCGCAACCGATGTTGGGATTGTTATAAAAGCCGTAGGACTCGGGATTTGGCAAAATATATAATGAATAATGAATATTAAATCCAAAGCCATAAAAAGTTTTCTGCATCTTGCCGGTTCGCAGCCGATGTTATAGACTTCTAATAAAGGGAGAGGAAAAATTCCAAGGTCATAATAGACTATCACATCTTGCCGGTTCGCAGCCGATGTTGTGATTGTTATAAAGGGCCAAGGATTAAATACGTTAATGTGCTTAATAATGTTAATAATGCCAAATTTTGACTCCGAGGTATCCTAATAAAGGCTTCTGTCTCTGGACTCGTAGATGAGTTGTTTCGGTCGCAAATAAAAGGGATATCCTCAAAATCGTGTTAAATTAGAGACCTTGATGTGGACCTCATTTTTGTATGCAACGGTTTTCGAGGGAAGGTTTGGAAACTACTTAGCGTCTAAACTAGGTATCTTTATCGGACTAAAAATTATCGAAATGAGAATTTGAAGAAATTCATTTCTCACCAAAAATAAAATAAATAGAGGAAAATAGGAATTTGGGAACGAGAAGTAATACACAATTAACTTTCATGGGTAGTGATAGCAATCTAACTTGTAAATAACAATGATTTCGTTTTTAAGCTTAGTTTGGGGACTCGTGAAAAATCAGGGACGACGAATTTTATCCGTATGGTCACTTCTTTATGAGTCGTGTTTCCTACTCGATGACCCTAAAAGTTATTGATCAATAATGATAGTCAACAAAGCCGTCACATGATAATAAGAAAAATACAAAAAAAAAAAAAAAAATAGAATAAAAAAAGAAAATCGGGGAGTTTTTAGAACTAAAGATTTCTTAATCTATTTTGAAAATTTTGCAACTTCTCAAAGTTAGTAAAAAGAGATTAGAAATTTTGGGTTTTAAAAACGTGTTTTTATAACATTGCATGAGGACATTGCAATAGCTCAGTCTGGGGGATTTTGGTATGTGTTAATTCACATACCTTTTCTTGACCAAAACCGGACCCAAAAAGACCAAAAACTAACCAAATATGCCAAATATATTGTGTTTTTGTGTTTGTGATTGTGCAGGTACGGATATCTAGAAAAATGGACAAAAATCAAGAGAAAATGAAAAAACGAGCACGAGATTGGAAAGAGCACGAAATTACGGGATCATCGATAATTTTATTTGAAGCATCGAGGAAAAAGACGGAATTGTGAAAGATTAAACGTAGCACGAACGAAGCCTATTGCAAGTTTATTAAAGAATTTGGCCCAGCCCAACATCAAGAGAAAAGCCATTTAAATCCATACTATGACAAGAAAAGTGACTTGGTCTAGTGGGTGGAGTGCTTGCATGCGTACTGGATGTCCAAGGTTCGAGCCACGTCTTTGGCAGATTTGATTTTTATTATATCTGGTCGCTACTGAAATGACCTATTTGTCCCTGTTTGGCCTAGCGAAGTTACGAAAATACCCCTGGACGTAGGGGCCACTTTTCTTGGAGAAGAGGATAGCTTTTCCTTTATATATTGTTGTGTTGTTTCATTCGAGGAGGAGTAGCAGTAGGGCATTTTTTTTCACTTCTTTTTTATTCTTCTTTCTTTTTTTTTTTTTTTTTTTTTAGTTTTTTTAGTTTAGTTTTAAATTTATTTTAAATAGTTAATCTTTGTAATAACTCTTGGTAATTTAAGGTATTAATCTTTATCTATTTCCTTGCATCTCTTATTAATTTCATGTTTTTATTGTTATGTTTTATATTTTGTGTTTACCCACTTAATCTCTTATTAGATCTTTTTAATCACTCTTTTTATAAGCTTTCTTTTATAAAATCTCTACTTTTAGTCATTTAATTAATAAAGTTTGAATCTTTTTGTTTTAAAAGTTGGTTTAATCTTATCTTTTAACTAAAGTTTTAATCTTTTTTACATTTTTAGTGTTAATTTAGTTTTAAAAATCAACTTTTTATTATTTTTAAGAGTTTTAGTTATAAAAGTTGCAAACTTTATTATCCACATCCACTTAAACTTACATAAAGTCTCAAGCTTTTGAAGATTAGAAGATGATTATGGGTAAATAAGGAGTATTTTGGGTTAATTATGAGCTTTGGAGGGGTTTTTAGTTTAGTATGGTTATCGTCATCATTCTTGATCCATTCCGGGTGCTCTCTCTCCCTTTTCTTTACTTTCTTTTTGTTATGTTTATTGTCATATTTAGCTTTTTAAAAGCTTTAGTTTAGATTATTAGTTTAGATAATTATGATTATGTTTGTTGGAGTTATTGTTGATTATAGCTTAGTTATTATGATTAGTGAGTAGATATATTATATGCT
Organism: Artemisia tridentata subsp. tridentata; assembly: GCA_021014915.2. NCBI lineage: Eukaryota > Viridiplantae > Streptophyta > Magnoliopsida > Asterales > Asteraceae > Artemisia > Artemisia tridentata. Next base: position 35,115,117 of record CP139502.1, on the reverse strand, counting down.
TGTTAAGTGTTGGTGGATTGTGAATAAAAGTGTGAAAACTTAGAAATTATTGACTTTTAACCTTTGGTTTACTTGGATTCATTTTTAGTAATTTTAACGGGCAAAAGCCGTTAAGGTAACTAATTATCAAACCAAGTAATTAAGAAGGTTGAAAATTAGTAATTTCCGGATTATTTGTAGATTTGACTAGTTGGTTATTTTAACGGGCAAAAGCCGTTGGGATAATTAATTATTTAAATCTACTAATTTTTACCTAGAAAAAGAATTGTTTTCAATATAAGCCAACGTTGTGAGAAAATAATTTATTTTGACAGGTATTAATTAAAAAGGGCTTAAAATGAATATTCACAATTAATGAGCTTTTCACCACTCTTGACAAGCATATCTTTTAATATCATATTCTTAGCTTAACTTTATAGTCATTAGTTGTAGTCTAATTTTAAAATAGTTTAAAATAATTGTTTTAAAATAGTGTTTAATTTTTCTCTAAAAACAAAACCAAAAATATTTGACAATCAAGCATTAAACAAAAGACATAACGTGATTTTCAATTCAAATCTCGCCGTGGAATACGACTCCGGAAGATCGAATTGTCATTTGTCCTCAAGTGACTATTTTATCTAACGGGAATACAAATTTAAAACTGCCCGCGTACTTACAACCGTATCAGCAAGATGCAAAAGAAAACAGTAAACTTTACTGCCCAGATGGACGGTCCCCTTTATTGTAGGCCGGCCCCCTTAAAATTAAGGGGACCGCCTAGGGAATTAAGGGGGCCGCCCATCTGGTGTTTTCCCAGGTGACTAAATTAGAAAATTTTCCAGAAAAGGGTCATTTTTAGGGTGTTTTTTTTTTGCAGCAAGCTCCATTTGAATCATGTACATCAAGAATGATTAAATAGTGACATAAACATGTTAATTACGCATGCATATATTTAAAACATATTATGGAATAAGCATGCTATTAATCATCAAGCATGTATATATATCATGATATCAAGTATACAAGCAATAAGCATAACAATCATATATTAAAGACAAGAAATAAAGCATTCATTAGTTGAAAATAATTATGTTAAAAACATAATTATTGATACAACACATATTTTGCTTATAGCATGCAATAAGTAGAAAATTTTAAATTGCCTAAGAGATCCATTGGACTTGCTTGAGACATGAAAACTTGGATTATTTTGGATGGATGATGGTAAAGAGGGGGTAAAAAAAATTTGGATTAATGGGGTTGTAAGTTTGGGTGTATGGATGTTGGAGAGAGTGTTGATAGAGGAATTGGAGGTGGAGAGCTTGGACTTGACCATGTTGAATGAGGGTTTTGATGTTGTTCAAGTGGTGGTGTTGGATTAGATCTAGTGAGAAGATACTCAATCCAAGTGAGACGCTCATTTAAGGTGATGGTTTGACTTTGGAGAAAGATGCAACAAGGACTATTGTTGACATGTTTCTCAATTTGACTCAAGTGATGTGGTGATGATGGTAATGATGGTGAGATGGATGGTGATGATGGTAATGATGGTTTGATTTTGGAGAAAGATGCAACAAGGACAATTGTTGACATGTTTCTCAATTTGACTCAAGTGATGTGGTGATGATGGTAATGATGGTGAGATGGATGGTGATGATGGTAATGATGGTTTGACTTTGGAGAAAGATGCAACAAGGACAATTGTTGACATGTTTCTCAATTTGACTCAAGTGATGTGGTGATGATGGTGAGATGGATGGTGATGATGGTAATGATGGTTTGACTTTGGAGAAAGATGCAACAAGGATAATTGTTGACATGTTTCTCAATTTGACTCAAGTGATGTGGTGATGATGGTAATGATGGTGAGATGGATGGTGATAATGGTAATGATGGTTTGACTTTGGAGAAAGATGCAACAAGGACAATTGTTGACATGTTTCTCAATTTGACTCAAGTGATGTGGTGATGATGGTGATATGGATGGTGATGGGTTTAAGTTGCTTTGAGCAAGGTGCAAAGCAAGGAGAGCAGTAAGCTCATGGGCTTCCTTGAGTTCTTCAATGAACTTCAAGTGTTGAGTGGAAGGTGATGATGATGGAGAGTGGTTGTTATTTGGTGGAAGTGGTGGTGACACTTTTGGTGGTGGAGACACTTGTGAACTTGGGTAATTATGAGTGAATGAAGGTGGACATATGGATGATTGGTTATGGGTGTGAAAGGGTTCATTAGGATGAGGTTTAGGTGTTGGTTGAGTTTGAACAACATCATTTGTTGGGTTATGGCAAATGTCAAGCTTCCTCCTCCAAATGGGTATTTATGGTGAAGTGATGATGTGATTGTGGAAGGTAAATTTTGGTGAGTGGTTTGTGACAAAATGTGTTTGTGAATTTTGGGAAGTATAGGATAAAATGGGCTAAAAAATAGAAAAGGGGAGCAGCACCTTCGACCATCAGATGGCCGGTCCCCTTAATTAAGGGGCCGGTCCCTTTAAATATTAAGGGGGCCGCCTAATGAATTAAGGGGGCCGCCCATCTGCTGATTTCCAGGTTACTGGAAATGGGTTTTTGGCAGAAAATTTTGAAAGGGTTGTGTTTTTGGGTTTAGTTTCAAGCAAGTCCAACTTCTTTTGAGGCAATTTAGGATTTAATAACTTATGTATGCTAAGCATATTCATTAGACATCATTATCTAGCATGCAAACAACTCATTTAGCGTGTAACATATATATGTTAGACAAGAAAACACTACATAGCACCAAGTAATTCATAGTATCATATTTAGGAAGATTAATAAGCTAGTTAAATAATCCTAATGAATATCTATGTGCATGGGAATGTAGAGTTGTGATAGCATGGACTTCTAGACTTGTACCAAGTGAGGTCTTAGTGAATAAATTAGGGTTATTTTCAAATTTAGTTCACTTATAAATGTCACATACATAAATATAGATGACAGATATGAGATCACCATGCATGATTTAAAGAAATGTTTTTGGCATTATTCAACAATGTTTGAAAGTTGGTTTTTATGTGTATGTGAAAAATATTTTAATGAAATAGTTTTGGTTTTATTTCAAAATGTTTTTATGAGGAAAGAAAACATATTTTTCCAATCTTTGGTTTTGATAAACACGTAATTATGGACACAAGTTTGGAAGAAAGGTAAGATGGTGAAATATGTAAAATAGAAATGTGTCATAATCTTTTGAAAAATTATTTTTCCAAAATGTGAAGTTTTTGCAAGTTTAAAAATAAGTCCCATTAATTATAGGTTTAAAAAAATAATGGTTTATAAAAGATCTCATGCTCAAGTCTATTGTCACATGCTACCTCTTTCTACATATCCTATGACATTTACGCATGTATTATGACTAAATACAAAAATACATAATGTCAGAGTAGTTAGAGAAAAACAAAAGCTATTATAATGACAATGCATTCAACTAAACAAATAATTACGAAGGCATGCAGTCAAATCACATAGGAGCAAGTAAACATCTAGAAATTTTATATATGCAGGATGACATACATCTAGGAATGAAAAGCTCTAGTGAAAAGCAAAGTTCATAGCAGTAAACTATCGTTAGGTATATTTAGGAAGAATAATGTATTCAAGTTGGAGAATGAGTATGAGACTATTACTAGTGGTGCACAATTCAGGCTAAACACGACCGTTTTTACGGGTTACACACACCCAACTTCTCACATAGAAGCAATTCAACCGTTAGGTCAAATTGAGTTTCTAGTCAATAGATTCTCCAGTAGTCATTCTCTTTTTAGAAGAAATTAAGTTCCTAAATTTACCTATCGAAGAGTACCAAATATGAAGATTGCTTGGTTTACTAATACTTAGGGGGGCTAACTAAAGGGTTTCTAGTTCATTAAGCCACATAACGAATATAACTAAAGTGTAAAGGCAAAGCAACCTATCAGACTAAGCGTATCCTAAGGCATTAATAAGATTATATGCATGAAGTAATTACTTATGAAATTTAAAAAGAGAACTTACCTCACGTCCTAGCTTTTCTTCGTAATATCTTAGATGATTATTGACTTATTTAAACCGAAGTGGCTTGACCCGAACATGTCTTGTACGGATCATGATCTTCTCCTTCGTCTGTGTCACTTCATGATTTTGGATTGAGTTCACTTTGGAGTAGATTCATGTAGTCTTCGTCGCTAACACCTACATTAACAACATTTGAACTAGTAGTACATGTATCTATTTTATCTAAAAGTTTATCTATTAAATTTCTAAGATAACTAATTCATGTACAAGATTAAAATCCTCATCTTTGGCTTGACATTTTTCTTGATGAAAGTTTTAGAAATTTTTCCAAATATCATTTGCCGTTTTACAGAAGAATATTCTTTCATATTCAACTTTCGGCAATGTTTTTATAAATAATTATTTTAGCTTTATTATTTATTTCATTCTTTGTTTTCAAATAATCAATTTGACTTTCAAAATCCGTTTTTGTTTGATTTTCAAAATCACCAATCGAAATGACATGCCAAAGATCTAGATCAATTGATTTCACATAAGTTTCAAATTTATTTTTCCATTCAAGAAAAGTATAGTTTTCAAATAGTGGTGGTTTTAGCAAAGATTCCCCTTCTAGATATTTTTCGAATTCCATAGATCAATTCAAGTTTTAAAATACAGTATATTTTAAAGATCTTGATTAACCTGGCTTTGATACCAATTGTGGAAAACTAGAAGGGGGGGGGGGGTTGAATAGTTTTACGTCTTTTTAATTTATTATAAAAACCTTTGTTTTATACTTTAAAAAAACTTTAGATTCTAGTTTGTTATGAAAAATAAAACTTAAATCTTATTATTAGTTATATATGTATTCTTTTAAATTGATTGTAAAAGTTTTGGTTTCTTGAATGGATTTTCAATTTGATCTTTATGTGAAGTCGACCTCTAATTAATACTAGCAATTATATAAGCCTATGTGTATGAAAGTAATGACGATGCAAGTAAAGAAATAAATAAGGTATGGAAAGATCTAACCGAGACACGAGAGATTTATAGTGGTTCGGCTACAAGGACACCTTCCTTGCCCTACTCCACTCCCCGAGCACACCTTGCTCGAGAGTTTTCTTCACAACTTCAACAAGCTCCCTTATGGCGGAGAAAACCGTACACAACTTTGGCTTACACAGGTTTAACGACACAAAGCTAAATGTCGAGTTCTAATCGTAGCTAGAACCAATCTCACAACTTCACAACACAACTTCTACACGACTTAATCACGACTTCTTCACAACGGCTTCATGACTTCTTCACGACTTCAACACGACCGCTACACAACCTCTATGATGCGGCTTCACGACTTCAACACTATGTCTTCATGACTTAGGACTTCATGACTTCAACATAACCGCTACACAACCTCTATGCTACGGCTTCACGACTTCAACACTAGGACTTCACGACTAGGACTTCACGGCTTCAACACGACCGCTACACAACTTCTATGCTACGGCTTCACGACTTCAACACTAGGACTTCACGACTAGGACATCACAACTTTAACACGACCGCTTCACAGCTTCTATGCTACGGCTTCATGACTTCAACACAAGGACTTTATGTCTTCTAAGCTACGGCTTCACAACTTCTACACCACGGCTTCACGACTTCTACATTTTGACCTCACAACTTCTATGCCACAACTACTTATACAACATCTTCACTACTTACACACAACACTAATCTACAACACACACCTTTACATACAAATGAATGAATGATTTACAAACTTTGTTGAACACACAACTTAAGTAACATGATGATACTAAGTTGTAATACTTCTAATCTTGATTTATAGAAGTATTCTTCTTTTGCACTTGGATGGTGGAAGCTTGGATCACTTGGAAACCAATGCTTAAGATTACATGATCAAAGGTTTTTCTAAGATATGAAATGAGATCTACAACAGAAAGTTTTAGTGCAAAAGTGTTTAGAAAAAATCCAGGGGAAGGCTGGTATTTATAGGGAAAAATCTGGACAGCTGGAGCCTACTGGAGCGGGGGCGGTCCCCTTAAATAGGGGGCGGTCCCCTTAATTATTAAGGGGGCCGCCTAGTAAAATTAAGGGGGCCGCCCCTACTGAACGTTGGCCAATTTTGTCCTTTTGTGGGGAAGGTTTTTCTAGAACATTTTAACTGATTTTGGTTAAAAATTTGAATTCATATTTTTATAAAAGATTAAACATTTTTATTTAATACCAAAAATGTTTTTAAAAATATATAAAATGTTTTTGATGTTTTATAAAAAATCTAGTTATTAAGAAAATGTTCCTTTGATCATATAATGCATTAAGCACTTGTTTATTCATACCTTAAGTGATTAAGTTGTAGAAATGAATATTTTTAACTAAATACTTGTTTATTTGATAAGTTTATGTTTTAATGAGTTTACATTTTGTGATCATCAAAACATAGAGATATGAATAAATATTGATAATGTTTTTAGGCATTATTTATGTCAACACTCTTGACAGCTGTTAAATGAGAAACCTTTGGAGTTACTTGAAATCTTGCACAAGCACAAACAGAGAACATGATATCAGGTCTTGATGATGTAAGATACATCAAAGAGCCTATCATAGATCTGTATGTGTGTACATTTTCTCCATCTAAATCTTTAAGAAGTGGCCTCTCAGAGTCCATTGGTGTGCTTGCCACTTTTGAATCAACAAATTTGAATTTCCTTAGAATCTCTGCAACATACTTATCTTGACTAATAAATATGCCTTCACATGATTGCTTAACTTGCAGACCCAAAAAGAATGTAAGTTCCCCCATGGAACTCATCTGAAACTTATGATGCATAAGTTTCTCAAACTTTAAACACATCTCCTTCCTTTTAGATCCAAAGATGATATCATCCACATACACCTAAACTAGCAAAAATTCATTCTTGTGCTTCTTGATGAATTATGTCTGATCAATCTTCCCTCTTTGAAATCCATTTTCTATTAAGTAGGAAGTCAGTGTTTCATACCAAGCCCTTGGAGCCTGATGAAGGCCATAAAGAGCCTTAACTACCTTGTACACTTAGTCTGGATGATCTGGGTCAGTAAACCCTGGAGGTTGTGAGACATATACCTCCTCTTCAATAGTACCATATAAAAAAGCACTCTTGACATCCATTTGATAAACTGTGAAGCCCCATAAATGAAGCATAAGCCAAAAATAACCTAATGGCTTCAATCCTTGCTACTAGAGCAAAAACCTCTTCATAGTCTATCCCTTCTTCTTGTGTGTACCATTGGGCTACTAATCTAGCCTTATTCCTAATCACTATGCCCCTTTCATCCCTTTTATTTCTGAAAACCCATCTAGTGCCAATTACCCTTGCACCCTCGGGTAAATCAACTAGCACCCATACCTTCTGAATCTTGAACTAAAGAAGCTCTTCTTGCATAGCTTCTACCCAGCTTGAATCATCTAGGGCTTTAAGAACATTCTTTGGTTCTGCTTGTGAGAGAAAATATACAAATAAGCAAGAGTTTGCAAACTCATGCTGCTTTGAAGCATAAAGGGCATCAAGAAGCCCTTGTTGGTCTGAAGACATCAGTTGTTGTCTTGTCTTCACCCCTGATTGTACATCTCCAATCACATTGTCCAAGGAGTGGACTTTGTGAATCCTTGTGTGTGGTGTTGTAGGAACATGATAGTTAGGTGGAAGATTATTGAAATCCACCTCATCTTCTGAGAAATCTGCTTCAGTTGAGACTGATGGGCCAGCAGTAGAAACATTTGGCCTAGCATTATGAACTGTTTGCCAGGCAGTATCTTGCTCTGTCTCAGCAGAATGAACTTTTGGCTCAGCAGTAGGGATAATGATTGTACTGCTGACTTGTTCTTCTTGTTCATCTTCCTTGTTTTCATCTTCAATCCCTTCTTTAGCTTTATCAGTAGAAGGTTCATCATTTGTTGAAGTTGAAGCCACACTTGTACTTGTCCATATTGGCATCCATACATAATCTTGATTTGTCTCCTTTTCTAACCCTGCCTCATGTGTTGCTTGTGAACCTGAAAGATCATTAGTTTATGCAACAACAGGCACATAATTCGTAGAATGGGTTAGTGTCTCAAGATCAAATAGCCAATTAGGACCTTGACCTGCTACGTGGGATTTGGGACGACATTCTCGACCCAATTTTAAACAAGCCGTCGTCCCAAACGCAAAATTGTACGACGTCTCGTCCCAAATTTGTAGTCCCTTTTTTGTTGTCACAAAAAAATTTGGGACGACATACGCTTTGAATATTAGGGATGACATTTAGCTGGCTCACAACAAATTCAACGCAATATGAAATGAAAAGGAACAACAAACCTTTTGCAAATAGGGACGAGATTATCGTCCCTAGTATTCAAATAAATAAGAAAATGTTTTCCTTCTACAAATAGGGATGACATAAAAAAATATTAGGGTCGAGATTGTCATCCCTATTTTTCCTGGGTGCAAAAAAAAAAAATGCAGCAAACCTGCATTTTTCCATATTTTTTTGGGGAAAAAATATACCAAAACAAATATAACCTGTACATTACCACGATCCACAATACCAATTCAACAAATATGATACAATACCAAATTACTAAACGATACAATACCATTCCACGAATCCACGATACCATTCGGCAAATACGATACAAATTAAGCTAACAAGTCACAAACTTACTAATTAACATGTCTCAAATTAAGCCAACAAGTCACAATACCAAGTCATAAAGTTAACACAAATAACAACTCTAGAATAAGCCGCGTTAGCCTGTTAATTCCGTAGCGAATTTAGCCTCTTGCTCAGCCACGAGAGCCCGTTGTTGCGCCTACTGAGCTTGCTAAAAACATTAGATAACATAAGTTATTCCAAATGGGGTCATTGTTGCATTAGAAGTCTTGAAAAGATAATTCTTACAACAATAATAATTACTCTAATATGTTTTGCCAAATCCAGATGACTAAAACCTCTTACACATTAGAAGGCAAAAGTCATGTCATGTTTCAATTTTCGAAAGACGAAGGACATACTTTTGTGAATCCTTCAGATAATCCTGCAATAAACCAACAAATGAATTATGACTTCCAATTTTAGATCAAAGCTGTATAATTCTCATCCGCATAAACAAGCAAAACCTTATAAACCTTTTTTTTACACTCATTTTTTTTTTTTTTTTTTGCTTTTTACATATGAGTTCTATAGCAAAAAATGGATATAATACCTGCAACAACACAACAACATCAACTTTTCAATTTATTCTTACTAAATCGTGGTCTAAAGCAAAAGGCGACAATATAATCTCATGGCTCACGCATAATGAAAACAAGTATGAATCGTAAATTAAGTAAAGTGACATTATAACATACAAAAAGAAAAGGCCAATAATCCTAATATAAGAGATTTACATATACTTTGAGAGGACAAAGGAAAAAGTTGCAATTAACTTTTGTTTCTGCCACCATATATCATAACGAGTCACATTCGATTTTTAATAATAAGGAAAAAGTCAAATACTATCATATATTTTATGTACAATTCATACCAATACGGGTAAGCATGATCAAAGTTTAAATCTCTAACTGCCACGCCAACATATCTAGCCCGAACATCAAGACCGACAAATATCCCTGGTTTGGTTAAATTCACCACGTCATGGAATAAGTCGAGTGAGCATATGTAGAACTTCATCTATCAATTCATTAATAAGAAATTAGTACATAACATGCAACATTTCCTATAAATATGATTGTAATGTAAACCCACACAATTACTTAAGAATTACTTAATTCGGGAGTAGTTTTTCAAGCTCTTAGAATATCTAATAACAAAATAACTTCACGATTTATTAATTATAATTTTCAAGAATGTAGAAAAACGCAGAACAAAACAAACAAACTGAGTAAGAAAGATCCAAGATCGGAATTTATAAACATTTCTTGGACTGTCCATCACGAATGAAGCAATCAAAAATCAATTAAGTTTACGTGGTGGAGCTGCTGCCGGTGGTGGTTCACGGTGGTGGGCTGCTGCTGCGGTGGGCAATTTAACCAACACAAACACAACATACAAACCATAATGAAAGAAAACAAAATTAAAAAAAAAAAAAAAAAAAAAAAAAAAAAAAAAAAAAAAAAAAAAAAAAAAAAAAAAAAAAAAAAACCTTTAAACAAAACAAATTAACAAAAATTAAACAAATTGTGCATAGTGGTGCGTGTGTAAGTGGCGGTTTCGGGTGATAGTGGTGTAGAAGGTGGTTGTGGTGGTGTCGAAGGTGGTGAATAATTTGGTGTTAATGTGGTGGAGTCGAATGTGGTGATGTCACAGATAATGGAGGTGGGTTTTTTTTTTAAGAATTTGAAAATAAAAAAAAAATAAAAATAAAAAAATAAAAAAAAAAATAAAAAAAAAAACAGATCTATACGTACTTTAATAATTGAGCAAAAAGGGACGAAATTTTATTTGAAAAATTAGGGACGAGAATGTCGTCCCTAACTGCTTCCTATACTTTTTAGTGAAAAATACTGGCGGAGTGATTTAATTTTCGCTGAAATTTTAATTTGGTGAAAAATTAGGGACGACAATCTCATCCCTAACTGTTTTTTTCCCTTTTATCTTACGTATATTTAATACTAATAAATTATTTAATTAATATTAAATAAATTAAAAATGATTTTAATTAGTTATAAATTTTTTAAATAAATTAAAAATGATTTAAATAAGTTATAAATTATTTAAATAAATTAAAAATAATTTAAATTAGTTAAATTAAAAATGATTTAAATTAGTTATAAATTATTTAAATAAAATAAAAATGATTTAAATTAGTTATAAATTATTTAAATAAATTAAAAATGATTTAAATTAGATATAAATTATATAAATAAATTAAAAATGATATTGTATCGTGGAAGATGAGATGTTAAACGAATGAGTCGAGATAATATGGTTATACCTGAGATATTAAACGAATGAGTCGAGATGATATCGTTATACATGCGATGTTAAACGAATGACTCGAGATGATATCGTTATACATGACATGTTAAACGAATGAGTCAGGATGATATGGATATATATGAGATGTTAAACGAATGAGTCGAGATGATATCGTTATACATGACATGTTAAACGAATGAGTCGAGATGATATGGTTATACATGAGATGTTAAACGAATGAGTCGAGATGATATCGTTATACATGAGATGTAAACAAACGAGTCGAGATGATATCGTTAAACATGATATGTTAAACGAATGAGTCGGGATGATATGGATATACATGAGATGTTAAACGAATGAGTCGAGATGATATTGTTATACATGAGATGTTAAACGAATGAGTCGAGATAATATCATTATACATGACATGTTAAACGAATGAGTCGGGATCATATGGATATACATGAGATGTAAACGAATGAGTCGAGATGATATCGTTATACATGAGTTATTAAACGAATGAGTCGAGATGATATGGTTATACATGAGATGTTAAACGAATGTGTCGAGATGATATCGTTATACATGAGATGTTAAACGAATGAGTCGGGATGATATGGATATACATGAGATGTTAAACGAATGAGTTGAAATGATATGGTTATAGATGAGATGTTAAACGAATGAGTCTAGATGATATTGTTATACATGAAATATTAAACGAATGAGTCGAGATGATATCGTTATACATGAGATGTTAAACGAATGAATCGGGATGATATGGATATAAATGAGATGTTAAACGAATGAGTCGAGATGATATCGTTATATATGAGTTGTTAAACGAATGAGTCGAGATGATATGGTTATACATGAGATGTTAAACGAATGAGTCGAGATGACATGGTTATACATGACATGTTAAACGAATGAGTCAGGATTATATGGATATAAATGAGATGTTAAACGAATGAGTCGGGATGATATGGTTATACATGAGATGTTAAACGAATGAGCTGAGATGATATCACTATACATGAGATATTAAACGAATGAGTCAAGATGATATCGTTATACATGACATGTTAAACGAGTGAGTCGGGATGATATGGATATACATGAGATGTTAAACGAAGGAGTCGAGATGATCGATATGGTTATACATGAGATGTTAAACAAATGAGTCGAGATGATCGATATGGTTATACATGAGATGTTAAACGAATGAGTCGAGATGATCGATATGGTTATATATGAGATGTTAAACGAATGATCGTCGAGATGGTATCGTTTATAAACTGTATGTTAGGAACACGTTTTTAATATTGCAAGTCTTGTTCATTTAGTTAAAAAATGTTGCACGTTAAGGACATTATATGAGTATTCAAGGTCCGGTCCATTAGATTTCCATGGGCCGGCCTTCTTATCATTTTCCTTCTAGAAACATTAGTGTATGAGTTGCCCTAATCCCTTGCCTATAAATAGAAGGGTAGGGAGCTCATTTTAAGTGTTGGTTATTCATGTATGTTGCGTAAGCCATGTACTTATATCGTATGAATTGAATTACCATTCCAAATATCTCTTCTTCTTATCTTATTCTCTTCTCTTATTAGCTTATCATCTTTTCTCCTTATCGTAGCTTATTAGATTAATAGTAGTATGAGTTTTACCTTGTTATACGTGTGTGTGTTTGAGATATTAACGACCTTCAAGTGGTATCATTCGCCAAAGGGATAGTTAGGATTGTGTTTGAGTAGATCTAATCGTATTTAGGTTGGTTTTAAGGATTAAGTAAGGTTTTTGTTTTTTGTTTCATCGTTAAACTTTTTTTGTTGGAACGTATTCATCATCTCGTCAAAAAGCTTTACAAATCTCATCAAATTTCCATTTACAACGCTCTTGATCGTAAATTTCATCATACTTTGGGGTTTTTTAATCGTTAACAATCAAAACAATCGGTTTGTTATTGGTTTTCTAGACGATTCAGTAAAATCCGGGAAAGTCGCGTATTGGTAAAGTTGGTGAAAAGTGAGATTTTGGCTTCTGGGTGAATAGTGACAAGTTAGTGTTTATCGCAATTCGAATAGCGACAAGTTAGGGTTTCATCGCAATTGGCAGATCTTCAGATTATCGGCATTGGGACTCAGTATTTTACTTCCTTGTAGAAGAAAGTGAAAATACTTCGACTTGGTTGCTTCTCTTCTCTTGTACGAGAGTTGAGAATTATTGAAATTGGAATTTAGATAAAATTATCGAAATTGCCATAAAATATCACAATTCTGATAAATTATCGCAAATTGCCTTTTCTATCGCAATTTAAGATAACTTATTCAAATTGTCATTTTTATCGCAATTCTAAGTTTTATCGCAATTTCTATTTTCCTTATCGCTATTTGGAGTTTATCGCAATTGGGTGAACAGTACTTATCGCAATTGGGTGAACAGTAATTATCGCAATTGGACAAAAAATCTTCAGTTAACCAAAACCAACTTAACATAACTCATCACACAAATCTTAATTATCTTCAAGATCTAGACATGTCTCAACCACCTCAGTTCAATTACTACTATCAGCAACATCAATATCCTCAACAACAGCAATTTCATCCTCAGTATCAACAACAACAAGCATTCGTGCAACATCATCAATTTCTCTCTCCACCACAAGTATCCCCACAACAAATCATGCAACAGAATCAAATGCTGAACAATCCATCCTACTCCAGAGAACCACATTGGTTTAACAAGATGTGTGAGGCAATCAGCAGTCAGCAATCCCGACATGAGGCTGGGAATCAGGACACTCCACCTATGCTGACACCTGGTAACTATGTGCAGTAGGCTAGTAGATTTCTCAGATTCATTGAACTCCGTAAACCCCATGGGAAATATCTTAAGCAAGCCATTGAAGAAGGACCCTTTCCAATTCCAGTAACTGTTGTTCCAGGAAATACAGAAAGAGAAGAAACATCAACTCCCATTGCTGTCGCTAACTACACAAATGAACAAACACTGCAACAAGAGGCAAATCAATTGGCAATGTCTTACATACTTTATGGAATTCCCAATCCTATTTACCGAAGTATTGATGCTCAAAAGACTGCCAAAGACATGTGGGAACATGTGCATCTTCTAATGGAAGGGACAGAGTTAAATCAAGAAGATCTTGAGTCAAAGCTTTACATGGAATACAATAATTTCATCATGGAACCAGGGGAGACAATTGAATCATACTACCACCGTTTCACAAATGTTGTAAACGATCTCGATCGTCATGACATCAAGTTACCTAAGATTGCTATCAATTCAAAATTTCTGGGTTGCCTTGGACCAGAATGGCAGAAATATGCAACATTTGTCAGGCAAACTAAGAAGATTGGTGAAGTCAAGTATGGACTAATGTATGACTTTTTGAAACAACATCAATCTGAGGTAGATAAGGAAATTGCAGCACGAGGCGGGTTTATATCAGCACCAACACCTAACTCGCTTACTCTTGTTGCTCAATCCAACTTTCCACTACCAAACTAGGAATTTGGTCAACCATCTTACCAACCAAGTTTTCAACCACAACCTTCTAACCAAATCATCCCATATGAAGCACCATCACAATACTCTGACAACCAAATGGTTTCGTATAACAAATCAGATTCCATGTTGTACTCAAATGCTGATTATGATGAAGAAGAGGATGCATTCAACTCTCTCAATGAAGCATTTGGATTAATTGCTAAGGCATTTGGCAAGTTCACCAAAACCAACAATCGTCTTTGTTCATCTTCCAATACCAAGAATCAAGCTGTTATTAACGATGGCAGAGTGGAAATTCAGAATCGGTCTTCGGGCAGATATGGTTCAGGAAACAGTGGAAACTATGGGTCTCAGAGGTTTTAGTCAGGAGGGAACATGTTCAATTCTGCAGGGGGTAACAGGAACAGTATGGGAACTACTCAGAGCAGAAATCAGATGGCTGGGAATGCACAGAAAGGCATTGCAAATACTTTAATCACGTGCTACAACTGTGGTGGGACTGGTCACATGGCAAATGCTTGCTCTAAGCCTCGTACTATGGGCAGTGCATATCACAAGGAAGCTCTTCTGATGGCTCTCAAAGATGAAAAAGCTGCAGGAATGTTGACTCAGAATGAGCAGAGCTTTATGGCCAATGCTGCATCTGATGATGAGATAGAAGATCTTGAAGCAAATGCTGCAGTAATGCTTATGGCAAATATGCAGGAGATGAACATGTCCGAGACAGGCCCGGTTTATGATACCGATGGTCTATCTCAGGTACCTGATCCACAATGTCTTATACATGAAATTGCTTCACCATCTGCATCTTCATCTACAAATGACAATTCTGTTCAACATGATTCGTCATTCTCATCTCCATCAGATGATCAAATAAACACTGTTGTATCATTTGATGATGATAAAACCGTTGTTTCATTTGATAATTCTATTGATGATGAAAGTTATGATCATCTTGAACAAAATGATCCTTTGCCTGATCAAGATTCAGAGCTTCAGGCCTTGTTAATGACCACCCAATCACAAATTGAGAAATGCAATGAAATCAATCAAAATCTGAAAGAAAAAATTGCATTGTTAACGAAGGACAATGAGTGCTATAAACTACAACTTTCAGGATATCAAAAACAAGAAAAACGTGAAAAGGGTTTTAAGGTTGCTTTCCAAAAAGAGTATGTCAAAGTTCAAAATTTAGAAAGTCAAGTTCGTGAGCTAACCGTTTCTAAGGCTGAGCTACTTTCTCAAAAAGAAAAGGATCAATTTGAATTCAAAAAACAAATTGATACTTTAAATTCTGAGCTGTTAAAAACTCAATCTGAGCTTTCAACATCTCAAAATAATCTTCTTGAAGAAAAGCAAGCCTCAAGTAAACGCGTCAATTCATATCTTGAAGAAATTGTCACTTTGGAATCCAAACTTAAAGAGTTTCAAACTATTGTATACAAAAATGGTGAATCCATAACTCAAATTCAAAGGCTATCAGTAAAACCAGTCCCGAAAGGAGTTGGATTTGCTATTGGCAGTGACCAACCACGTTTTCTTTCTAAAGCACTCAACAAAAATCCCAAGTTATACAATGCAGAATTATTACTTGATGATACCTTTCAAAGAGTTGTTGTGCTTGGTAATGATGAAGAACTTGAAATTCTTGAACGTCAAAAAGAACTTGAGAGTCGACCAAAAACTGACAAAGATTTTTCCAAAACTGTTGCACTAATCAAGGATTCTTTGACTAAGGATGATGTTGATCCAAAATTACCAGAAAGTAAATTATTTCGATATTTTGATACAATTATGGAAGACATATTTCTTTTGGAAAATGAAATTGAGTTTAATTCTCAAATCGAAGTCTCTACTTTTCTTTCCCCAGTCGCGAAAGAAAAGCGAGATATTCTTCAAAAGAAAATTCTGCCTCATGTCAAACATCTGAAGAAATGTGCAACACAATGGGAACAAGAATTATTCACGGAAGTTGCATCTATGAAGGGCATTTTCAAAGAACAGGACGACAAACTTCAAAGACAAAAACATCAAAAGAAAACTTTGAAAAACGAGAATGATCGACTCTTAGAAAAAGTTCTGTGTTATGACGTTGTTTCTGTGATAATGAATTCGCTTTATGAGTCATGCAATGAGTTACTTGTGAAAGATCATGCTGTAAATGTTGAGATGTTGCAAATGGAGATAGAAAATTTGGTCAAAGAGAATGAGGATCTTCGAAAAATCAACAATGATGTGGAAAACAAAGTTTTTAATCTTCAAAAAAGGCTTGATTGGTGTCAAAATCAAAGTGCTGAATTTGAACTAAAATTTCAAAATCTCATAGGATCTTTATCATTTCAAACAGTCATGTTCCTGAAAATAATAAGGAAACAAAGGCTTTCTTAAGACTTAAACTAATTGAATATGAAAAGGATCTCGATGAAATCAGTCAAAACAGAAATGACACAGTCAGATTAAACAGAAAATTAGATTCACAAAATCAAGAATACCAACACATCATTGTTGATCTGAAGAAGAAACTCCGAGTTTTAGACAAAGGCAAAGCAAACGTTCATAAGATTTCCCCAGGGATGTATGTAGTAGACAAAGCAATTACCCAAGCATCAGACTCAAACACTAATGCAAACACTTCTACTTCCGCAGGACTAGACACTATATCTAAGGCTAGCAGTTCCAAGACTCCCAAGAAACAACAGAAGCGTAGAGTCAGGAAGTCTAGGAATGGATCATCTAAGTCTTCAGAAGTTAAAGCAAGTAGTTTGAATAACACACATGTAATGTCAGGAATAGAATCGACCTTATCTAAGTCCAATTCTAGGAATGATGTAACAGATGTTGAATCTATGAATGTTAATGTTGATGTTATGGTTGATGCTAGTTGTATAGTTTGTCGTGTTAGTATATTATTTGGTGATCATCAAAACTGCATTGCTAAAACTCTGTTGAAACAAAAAAAGAAACGAACTAGTGGCTCTTCCTCTAGGCTAAAAACTGTTGCCAAGTCTATTTTAGGGAAACCACCACTAGTTGTTTCTGATCAAACCGTTGAAACACCCATAGCCAAACCTAAGACAACTAAATCACCTAGTGCATTCATTAGGAAAAAGGCTGAGACTAGTTGGACATGGCAACGTTGGTTACAAAACACTGCAAGCTTTAAATGGGTTCCTAAGATAATTAAATCTTGTGTTACTAACCCAACGGGTCCAACCGTTACCAATTCTCCACCTGTTTCCAATATTTGTGATGCCGGTGATTCAAATTGTACTCTGGATTGTTGATAGCGGATGCTCCCGACACATGACCGGCAACCTCAAGCTTCTCACAAAATTTATCGCAAAGTTCATTGAAACGGTCAGGTTAAGGAATGATCACTTCGTAGCAATAATGGGCTATGGAGATTATGTTAATGAGAACATAGAGATCAGTCGTTTATACTATGTTGAAGGCCTTGGTCACAATCTATTCTCAATGGGACAATTCTGTGACGGAGATTTAGAAGTAGCATTTCGGGAGAAAACTTGCTTCATTCGTGATCTTCAAGGAAATGATTTGATGAAAGGAAAACGGGGAACCAGTCTATACACCATATCCTTTGAAGGCATGACAGCATCATCTCCTATCTGTTTACTCTCCAAGGCTAATCCCACAAAGGCTTGGTTATGGCATAAAAGATTGTCTCATCTAAATTTCAAAACCATGACTGACCTTGCAAGGAATAAATTGGTGGACGGATTACCCAAATTCAGATATGCCAAAGATCATTTGTGTTCTGCATGTTAACAAGGGAAAAGTCACCGTGCTCACTTTCCTCCCAAAACAGAACACAGCACAGATCATGTCCTCCAGCTGCTACATATGGATTTGTGTGGTCCAATGCGGGTTCAAACTATAAACGGGAAAAGGTACATTTTGGTAATAGTAGATGACTACTCACGATGGACATGGGTCTACTTTCTTCGGACAAAAGATCAAGTTCCTTCAATGGTCATCACGTTTCTCACAAAGATTCAAGTTCAAGTCCGTAACACTGTCAGGATTATTCGTACAGACAACGGCACTGAATTTAAGAATCAAACCCTTCGGGAATACACTGAGAAGCATGGGATTGTTCATCAATATTCAATTGCTCGCACTCCCGAACAGAATGGTGTAGTTGAAAGACGAAACCGTACGCTTGTGGAAGCAGCTAGAA
This sequence comes from Artemisia tridentata subsp. tridentata, assembly GCA_021014915.2. NCBI lineage: Eukaryota > Viridiplantae > Streptophyta > Magnoliopsida > Asterales > Asteraceae > Artemisia > Artemisia tridentata. Next base: position 35,096,445 of record CP139502.1, on the reverse strand, counting down.
CAATGTTGATCAATGCTCAATTACCAGACTACCTTTGGGCTGAAGCTGTTAATACTGCATGTTATACCCAGAACCGCGGCATGATCAACAGACGACACAACAAAACTCCATATGAGCTTATTCAAAGCAGAAAACCAAAACATCAACTACTTTCATGTTTTAGGAGCACTGTGTTACCCGAAAAATGATAGAGATGATCTTGGTAAATTAAAGGCTAAAGTAGACATTGGGATATTCGTTGGCTACTGTGAGAATTCTAAGGGATATAAAATTTGGAATCGTCGGACCGGGGAAATTCAAGAGACTATACACGCCAATTTTGATGAACTCACGAAAATGGCTTCTGAGCAAGACCGCTTAGAACCCGAACATAACCGTCTAAACTTCCCTGAATCATCGGCTGCACCTTTACCTTTTAACAGGAAAGATCTGTAAGATTTTTTGCACCAATGTTTGATGAAGTTTGTGTTAGTAGTGCATCAGATGCTTCCACCAGTTCCGCTGCTCAACATGTCCAAAATCAAGCACCTGATCAATCTGCAACTACTTCTACAGCAGTTGATAACGATGCACCTCAACCTGAACCCTCATCACCCATGGAACAAACACCTCCACCTGCAGTTGAAGATTCTTCCCCCACTTCTAACAAAGTTCCCATACCTTCAGATTATGACGGGAATGCATTTTTCAATCCATTTGCTCCACCACCAACCATTCCAGAAACTGAGGAATCCTCCTCTAGCAATATGGACCCGTCATATCACCATACCAACATTCAACATTTCCATCCACCCACAAATGGACAAGAGATCATCCCTTGGTAAATATAATGGGAAAACCTGACAATCTAGTCATGACAAGACAAAAACTCCACTCAGATAGTGAACACTGCATGTATGCACTCACTGTCTGTCAATCTGAACCTAAAAACATCAAAGAAGCCCTTACATATGACAACTGGATTGAATCCATGCAAGAAGAGCTGGAACAATTCAAACGTTTGGAAGTTTGGGAATTAGTTGAAAGACCAGATGGAGTTTATGTTGTTGGATTGAAATGGATTTGGAAGAATAAGCTGGATGCAGATGGTACAGTGATTCGTAACAAGTCCCGACTGGTAGCAAAAGGGTATAGCCAAGAAGAGGGTATTGACTTCGAGGAATCGTTTGCTCCAGTGGCTCGGATTGAGGCAGTTCGAATGTTTCTGGCATACGCAGCCCACAAGAACATCACAGTCTATCAGATGGATGTGAAGACGACATTTCTCAATGGACAACTCCGAGAAGAGGTGTACGTGTCACAACCAGAAGGCTTCGTGGACTCAGATCATCCTAACCATGTATATCGGCTTAAGAAAGCTCTATACGGCCTTAAACAAGCCCCGAGGGCGTGGTACGATAAACTGTCTACATTTCTCCTTTCTAATCATTTTACCATAGGAACTGTTGACTCGACTTTATTTGTACAGACACACGGGGAAGACATTCTCATTGTTCAAATTTATGTGGATGATATTATTTTTGGTTCAACCAATAAAAAATATTCAAACGCTTTTTCTAAACTGACGAAACAAAACTTTGAGATGTCTATGATGGGTGAACTTAAATTCTTTCTAGGATTGCAAGTTCATCAGTCGCCCCGTGGTATATTTCTAAGTCAGTCAATGTATGCTCAGGAAATCCTGAAAAAGCATGGTATGACCAGCTGTGACACCTATAACACCCCAATGTCCTCCTCATCCCCGAAGCTAGATGCTGACATACATGGGACACCCATTGATCCTACGAAGTATCGTAGTATGATTGGCTCGATCATGTATCTCACGGCTAGCAGACCGGATGTTGTATTTGCCACATATCTTTGCTCCCGATATCAGTCTAGACCGACTGAACGGCATTTGTCAGCCATTAAAAGAATCCTTAGATACATAAAGGGAACCATTAATTTGGGGATCTGGTATCCAAAGGATTCTGGGTTTGAACTTGTTGCATTTTCAGACGCTGACCATGCAGGGTGCTTAGACACACGCAAAAGTACATCAGGGGGAGTACAATTCTTGGGTGACAAGCTCGTCTCTTGGAAATCAAAGAAACAAGACTGCACCTCACTGTCGTCACCAGAATCTGAATATGTAGCCATGTTTGCCTGCTGTACTCAAGTCATCTGGATGTGATCACAACTGATGGACTACGGATATGTATTCAACAAGATTCCTGTGTACTGTGATTCCAAGAGTGCCATCGCTATTTCATGCAACACTGTGCAGCATTCCAAGTCAAAGCATATTGATCTCCGGTACCATTTCATCAAGGAACACGTGGAAAAGGGTACTGTTGAATTGTATTTTGTGGGAACTGAACACCAATTGGCGGATCTGTTCACAAAAGCCTTGCCTCATGCAAGATTTGTGGACCTGATTCACCGGATTGGTATGAGATGTTTGACGCCAAATGATTTGGAAAAGTTTCTTAAAAACAATTAACCAAGTCAAACATCTCCAAACTATCTTTGCAAATATCAAAAAAAAAAATAAAAAATGCAAGTACAAACCCTTATCCAACACGTTGTTTATTTTAAAATGTCACAAATTATTTTTGAACACGTGTTGAGGGGGAGACATATTTTTTTTTCAATTTTTTTTATCTTGTACTTGCATGTTTTCAGAAAACTGTTGCTTCACAAAGTTTTGGCGATAAGATTTCAAGATGGAAAAAATTGTGTGGCTTAAATGTAAAATATAAGACTTAGAGTTAGTATGATGGTGGTTTAGGACTTAGAATTCAAAGATGTCAAGGTTTAAGGACTATATGTGTCAAGATTGCAAAGTTAATTATTAGATATAAAAAGTTAAATACACTGCAGTTAATTCACTGCAACCTAACTTGACATTTTCAACCACCGTATTAAATTACCACACCCACCATCATCTACGGCTATCATTCAATCGGACAATCCACTCACGATCATCAAATTTTGTGTGTAATTTTGTGCTTAAAATGTCATTATAACAGATGGTTTTTAACTTTATCATGATCCAACGGTTAAAATTACCACAATTGTGAATTTGAGTTCTAGGGTTTGCGTAAAAATTGGGGATCATTGAATGAAAGTGTTTTAGTTGAGAAATGTTGTACGATAATACTTAGATATAGATTATAAACCTAGATTGTGTGCTTAATTACTCCCAGAAACTACAAATCGTTAGAATTATGTTTTAGGGTTTAAGCGACAAATTTGGGGAAATCTGTATATGAGTGTTATTGTGTAATTTGTATGTTGGAATGTTGTTGTTTTGAGGTTAATCGATTGTATGCATGCTTAGATTGTGCCCAGAAACATGTTAAATGGATCAATTGAGTTTAAGGGTTTCTTGTGGCCCGCTGGGGAAAGCTTTGTTAGTTAAGCATTCCCGGGTGAGAGTAGTACCGGTATGGGTGACCTATCGGGAAGTCCTCACTTGTGGACCACAATGCTCTGTTGGTATTAGGCAATGAAGAGGAGAGCCTGTGAGCCAATGTTGCGCAGGTTCGAATCCGAGCCGGCCCCAGTTTTCATCCGACCGTTACTCCAGCGAGAAAACTCGTGTGGAGGCGGTACGGTTTCCGGGCGGACGCCGTTAAACAATCCCCACTACGCCAGCGTGGGCCCGGTTAAGACAACATAGTCTGGGTATGTGGTGGATGAGGGCCTGCCGATGTGGTGTGCGCGACTCCAATCCAAAAAATGAAAGTCGCCGTTCAAAAAAAAAATTGAGTTTAAGGGTTTAAGAAGAACTACGAACACTAGCAGGTTGATTATTGAGTGTTTATGGATGAATATTGTTATAACTTGGTCAGATTGTTTAGATTAGTCATTAAAACTGATTTAGATAATCTGTGCTTGTAAAATCTAAGTTATAATGAATTTCGATAAAAATCTGCGTGGCTATTCATCTTCAAAGTTATCGAAAACTCTTGTATGAGAGTTTATCGAAATTGCCAAAATTATCGCTATTGCATAATTATCGCTAATTATCGCTATTGTATAATTATCGCTATTGCCTAATTATCGTTATTGCCTAATTATCGCTATTGCCTAATTATCGCTATTGCATAATTATCGCTATTGCATAATTATCGCTAATGGATAATTATCGCAATTGCATAATTATCGCAATTGCCATAATTATCGCAATTGTGATATTTTATAGAATTTGATTTCTTTCCTTAGGTATATCTTTTATACTTATCAAAATGAATCAAATTTTATAGAAATTGGTAATTTCTTGATAAATTCTTTGATCAAGCATGTAACAATCAATCATAAATGCAAATAGATGCCATGTGTTGTATCTAGTTTTAACATATGCTAACAATCATGTATATTGCATATTTGTACTTGATTGTTGCTTCAGATAACATCAATGGCTGCACCACAACAACAACCTCTTCCATCACTCACTAAAGAAGAAGTTTTCCCTCATGGGTATTCTTTGGAAATTGAGAAAAACAATGCACGAGTGGAGCTTGATAAGATAAAGTGTTCTGACCCAAGCTGCCAGATTGCTGTAGAGATTCTTAAAGCTCATAAGTGCAGAAACCTTCTTGACAGCTCTGAAACCATTCCAGAACTATACATACATCAATTCTGGGATACTTTCACATTGAGCAGTGATGATAAGTACTTCACAATCCAACTGGATCGTAAAAGGATCAGAGTCACACCTAATCATCTCCGCAAAGCCTTAGACCTTCCAGATGCACCTGAAACTTCCAACCAATTCTACCCGACACCTTCAGAATCTGAAATCATGCAATTCCTTGTAGACATTGGTTATGATGTTCAACCCGACACACCATTAACCAAGATCTCTAAAGTCAATGCAAAATACATACCTCAGCCCTGGAGAACTATCTTCTACATTATAACCCGTTCAATATCCGGTAGAGATAGTGGCTTTGAGCACCCAAGACTAAGTCATCTTCAAGTCTTCTGGGGGTTCGTGAACCAGGAAAAGATTGACTTTGCAGCTCTTATCTGGGAAGATATACTATTTCAGATGCGGAAAGCTTTCAAACAAATCCCTTTTGTCCGATACACCAAAGTTCTCATAAGTTATCTGCTTGACTTACATAAGGACATTGATCGACGACCTACCGATCGAGAGGTTCATCCATACATGATGGATAAAACTTTCCGCAAAGTCTACTTTCCCAAAGGGAGCACGCACAAAAAAGGGACAAGACTGCCAGAGTTTCTAATGACCGATAAAATAAAGGAAACTCCAGCATATCTTGCATATGATAAAGCATTCCATGAACGTCGAGTGGGACTTTCTAACTTGGTTGAAGGGTCAGGATCTACAAAGACCCGTTCTCGAAGCAGGTCTAAGACTGGCAGTGCATCAAGTACCTCACTTCCAAAGAAACAGCATCCAAGATCTCTCAAGAGAACTGTACCTTGTAAACCCCAACCAAAATCTGAACCTTCTGGGATTATTGATGAAGTTTCTGAATTTGAATCATCTGAATCAGAAGAAGAGACTCCTGTTGTTATGACTGTTGAAGAAGCTGAACTTCAAAATCAGATCAACTTTGAAAATGCACAAAAGATGAGTCTAAAGTCAACTAAGGAGGATAAAGAAAGAAGGGCACGATTGGCTGTTGAGAAACAAAGGGAGTATGAAATGAAGCATGGAGCAGGAGGATCAGGCACCGTTCAAGAAGCAGCTTCGATCCACACTAATCCGGTTAATCAACCCGGAGGATCTGGAGTTGCTACATCCACGATTCAGCCTGATACGGTTATTCAACCCGATAAGGCTGAATCTGTCATTCCTCAGCAACCAAGTTCGGTTAATCAACCCGAATTGGAAGCACAAGCTCAGAATGAGAAGGAGATTGATCAGGAGAGCAATATAGTCTTAACTGACAAGGAAATCTCAGACTCTATGTTTGATGATGAAAAGGAAATTCTTGGCAATAAGACAACTGAAGCTGCTAAGGAACTTGAGGAAGCAATGGCAAGACAAGAGGAATTAGAAAGGAAACGTAAGGAGGATGCTCAAGCTGACTTGGAAGCTGATAGCTACATCCGTTCTCCATCAGTTCCTCCACCCGAACTTGCTATGGTTGTTCATAACCCTCAACAGGAGCAGAAATCACCACCAGTTCAACCTTCACCTGTATCATCACCCAAACCGAATACACCTCCTGAATCACCTCCTCACACTCCAACACCTCCTTCTTCCCCTCCAAAGGACTCAACACCTAACTCAGAAGAACCAATTCCCTCACTTACTCCAGCACCGAAGAAATCACCATCACCTAAAGAAAAAGCAACAGTTTCTGATAGTATCAAATCGGCTTTAAAAGGTAAGCATGTAAAAAGAATTGCTCATGTTACAAAAGTGGAAGTTGTATCTCCTGCTGCAAGAAAATTTAAGAAAGCATTGAAGTGTGCGCAAATCAAGAAGGACAAACAAACAAGTGTAAAATTGACTGAGATGAAAGACTTAGTCAAAAACTTGTCTTGACAAGTGAAAGAGATGCAACAAACTAAGCTTAAGATGGATGAGTTTCTATAATTTGATGTTGATGCTAAACTGAAAGCAAATACATGGCATTACATCAAGAAGTACATTCCTGATCTTAAGAAAATCATTGAAACTTATGTTGATACTACATTTGAAGAAAAGATCAAAATTTTGAAGATTCAGCAACAACATCTTCTGGAATATTCTGTTGAAGATCTTCAAGACGCTCTCCATACCAAGTTGCTTGCAAAATCTTCTCTCAATTACACTGAATTGTCCATCTTGAATGCTATTTGAGAAAATATGGAATCTTGTAAGGCTTCAGCAGATAAGGACAAAAGGAAATGTGATGATGATGAACAAGATAGAGACCCTACTACAAAGAAACTAAAGACTGGTAGCGGATCTGGAATTCGCATTGCTGAGCCTACAGGAACCACAACTTCCTCTCCACCTCAACCAAATCCTGAATCTGGTCCTACAGCAACTGAACATCATTTTGAGCATATTCCTGAAGAAAATGTGGAATTTCAAAAACAAGAAGATCAACCACAATCTCCACCACCATCTCTACCAAAGTCTAAAACTTTCATATCAAAGCCATCTAGCAGCAAGAAATCTTCTCAAAAATCAGCTGTAGTCACATGGCTTGATGATGATGAAGATGTGAACGGCAATGAATGGTTTGATCAACTTGCCAGTGCTCAGATCCAAGACGACGAAGCTTCTAAAGTTGAAGACAGTACGTTTGCATTTACACACAAAATCAAACATACTCTGAATGTGAAGAAAATGACAAAGAGAGAACTTCGTAGGATCAAAAATGATACCTTCACTCTTCTTAAAGACAAATCTGCAAATGCGGCTGAGATGGAGTATCACCTTGAAAACATTGCTCGTGCAATGTCAAGTGAGTTTGACTGGACGAATCCAGACATACTCAGGGTGGGTGGCCGTGACAACAAAAACCGTTCATATATCACATACTGGACTAAGACTCTACCCGTGATCAGAAAACCTCATGGAACTTCAGAAATCCCCTTCCAGTTCTTTTTCAACAAAGATCTTGAACTACTCATGCATGGTGCATCAAGCAAAACGAAGTATGCAACTTCTATTACCTTCACTCCTGCAGCAAGTTACCAAAATCCTGCCATTGAGGAAGCTGCAATTCACCAAAAGATCTTCATTAAACAACAAGTGATCTATGTTCGTGATGCTGAATTAGGAATTCATCACTGGTATGACAAAAGGAAGACCTGGTACAAGTATAAACTCAGCCAAAAGTCTCATGAACAAGTCTACAGTGACCTCGGGATCATGGCAGCGATTAGTGTTTCAGGATCGAAGAAGTATGACTACACATTCCTATTTGCGATCACCGTCAGACAACATGACAACCAGATCTACTCGTTCTCAGAAGCAGATTTTCCTGACTTAAGTCTCAATGATATTGAAGACTTATACCTCATCAAAATACAAGGAAAACTGCAACATCTCTCTACCGAACTTCAGTATGCTTTTAGTACAGCCATCTGCTACTTCATCAGAAGAACGATTATCAAAGAACGAGTAGAAGATCTTTAGTTAGGAGTGGAAAGTTATCAGCAGAAGTTGAATCTCGTTGAGCCCATAATGTTCTTGGAAAACAACCGCGATGCTCAATATACCATGAAGAAATACCCAGTCTTCGGGTTCGTCTACAGAAGTGCAACACACAGAAACCATTTCATGTCATTCCACGAGATCCATAAATTCTGTGACGATACACTGAAAAACGTTAGAGATGGGTTAGTTCTTCGAGTTCGAGATCATGAGTTGAAAAAGTCAACAAGGTGGACACATAATGAGCTCAAACAAGTGATGCAGTTTATCTTGAAAATTGAAAGAAGGTTGTACCGGAGGGATCAGATTCGGAGACTAGAGAGTTATGTGGGCGGTCGTCCTCCATTTACTATCAGACTATATCAAAGGACGGATCCAGAATTCACCAAGTTTAACAAAGGAGGATGATGTGAGCATTTGAATTCATTATTCTTACCATATGGCCAGTGACATTACGGCTTGTGCACACATAACAGTGTACAACCCGAACCCCAAAGAAAGGACCCTGAGGTACGCTTCAGTGCCTCAATCATGTAAAAGGAGCGAAAGCTTCTTACTTATGAGCAGAATTAAAACAATAATGTTTTTCTAAAGTTTTTCAAACATTCTGCTCATAAGGACAAGTATTCCCTTGTCAAGGGGGAGTATTTGAAAATATAATGTTTGTTCTGAAATATAAAAGTTCTTGAAATTCTTCCCTAAAACTCAAAAACAACATATTTTAATCATAAAGTTTTTCAAAAACATCAGGAGTATGCTATTTTTGAGGGGGAGAAGTAAAAGATGATTAAAATATGATGTCTCATTTGCTGGAATCTCTTGTGCTCAAACTCAGAATTGACCCTCAAATTGACGATAGGAAAAGTCAGTAGTCGAAAGGACATATCCCGGACGGGTAATAATTTCAAGCCAGTTTAACTGGTGATGTAAGCGTATCTCGCAAAGGACGTGTCTGAGTAGAATGTACCGATTTCGAGCGATAATCTTTGAATCTGATCTGGACGGGTAATAATTTCAAGCCAGTTTAATTGGTGATGTAAGCGTGTCTTGCGACGATCAGGTTCATTGAAAGTCAATCAATTCAAAAGTGCCAACTCTTTCCGGCATGTGCAAATTTCAAATTTATTACTTATGCTCACATGTTAAGGGGGAGTATTTCTGAAAATCATCAAACTCTCAAGGTGTCAACAAAATGTTTTTACAATTATCGACACTTTGAGAGATTTTCAATGGTTTGGTTTATGGCATCATTAGGATAGTCATAGAGTTATAAGGTGACTAAGGTTAGGGAAAACCGTCCTATGATCCGCCAGAGCCGGAGGGATCTACCCAAGGACAATACCAATAGTTTAGAACTAGAAAGTCCTAGGTATGATATAAAAAAATAAAAAAAAAAAGAGAAAAAAAAAAATGAATGAATGGAGAAAGAAGGGGTTGAAGAATGAAAAAGAAAAGCAATGAAAAGGGTGAAAAGAAATAGCCCTCCATTTTTTCAACCTTAGGGCAGACACCAGGTTCAATTCATAATCTACTGGTTGATGAGCATCACCGGTATTGAAGACTAAAGACGTCATGGACCCAGTGACGTACTGCACTAAACCTTCTAAGCCACTCAAGTGTCTCTCAAATGACATTTGTTTCATTCACACGGAGAACCCTTCATAATCTATCGACCTCTCATTACGAGAGTGTTGATATTGAAAAGGAGGCAATCTGCTTCACGCCTCCGACGACCAAACAAATGTGCACTAATTGAGTCTAGAGCCATGAGATTCATCAAAGATCTCTTAGGAACACTTAGTATTACTCTGCTGTTCTACATCATGGGCAGCAGATGTAAAATTAAGAAAGTGTCCTTCGCAGATCTTAGCAATCTGCCGAGAACATTCATGAGAGAAGTCACAATTGTGATTATCAATGATTGAATGGAAATCCTGCCAGAGCAACATCAAACAACTCTGACCGCAGGTCACTTCGGTAACTCCTTGTGGATTACACTTATTGTTTGCTCCAAACGGTCTACAGTCGTGGGGTGATCTCCAGCGACTCAGTGAATCGTGGGTGCACTTCGGTGTGTCCGTGTTATCCCTTTTGGGGGAATCCGGTTCAGAACGGCCTGGGTTAGGATTTGAGAAAGTCTTCACACTATGCTGTTGACGATCTCGAGTCTGAGCCTGTAAGTACCGGTTGGTTCGTGCTGATGCTGCTGCTGAGGATCTGGAGTTCAACCATCAAGACTTCATGTTCATATCTTGAAGAAATGTTCTCTCAAAGACTCAGTAACAACAAAAGTTCAACATATGATATAGTAAAGTCAAAAGTTCAAGCACCTCAACCTTTCTCAAGTTTTAAGATTGAAAAGTGAGAACATGTTGCAGAAAAAAAGTCAAAGACATATGAGCATGATGAAGAAGACGAGAAGACGTTGGAGATTGGAAGATCGAGACAACATCATATCATCTTAGAACAAGAACAAAGAAACAAAGATTATAAAGACGTCGGAAGCCAAAGAAGCAAAGAAGACGTCGAGCAACATTGATGATCAAGACTTAGGGGGAGATTGTTAGGAACACGTTTTTAATATTGCAAGTCTTGTTCATTTAGTTAAAAAATGTTGCACGTTAAGGACATTATATGAGTATTCAAGGTCCGGTCCATTAGATGTCCATGGGCCGGCCTTCTTATCATTTTCCTTCTAGAAACATTAGTGTATGAGTTGCCCTAATCCCTTGCCTATAAATAGAAGGGTAGGGAGCTCATTTTAAGTGTTGGTTATTCATGTATGTTGCGTAAGCCATGTCCTTATATCGTATGAATTGAATTACCATTCCAAATCTCTCTTCTTCTTATCTTATTCTCTTCTCTTATTAGCTTATCATCTTTTCTCCTTATCGTAGCTTATTAGATTAATAGTAGTACGAGTTTTACCTTGTTATACGTGTGTGTGTTTGAGATATTAACGAACATCACTGTAATTGCTATTTTCGTGTTGTCAGTGAGTCAACTAATTTAGCCATGATCATAAACTGTAATTGCTATTTTGCCTGAAAATCCACTCAACTTCCAACCAAAATTTCCCACCAAAACTTTCCACCAAATATTCCCGCCAAAATTTTGGAGCCAAAACTCCCCACCAAAATCTCTATTTTTTAACCATATATAACAGTTAGCAGATATGCTCTTATCCTCACAAACACATTGTATACTCTCAAATCCTCACAACCACAAACACACACTATTATCATGAAGATGGCGGAATTTGAAGCTTTTGCTTGTCCTTGTAGATGAGGAGACGTAATTCTGTGACAATCGCATCGACCTCGCACCTGTGGCAAACTATACTATGAGTGTCCTTTATCAAAGGTAAACAATTGCATACTTTTTTTGTGTATTATATAAATAATATGGTTAATTGTTAAAAATAATGGTTTTTACTCTTTAACAGGGTGGGACAAAAGATTATGGATGCGATTTTTTTTATGGAAGGAGGAACGACTCCGTTTAATGACCGGTTCTCCTGAAGCTTCAACACCTCCAACTCATTCTGCAGGACCATCAAGAACTCCAACTCGTTACACTGCAGGACCTTCAACATCGAGTCCTGGAAATGCAGAGTGCTCAAACTTCATCAAACTGAATCACCAGATAATGGTACTCATGAAAATGCTAGAAGTGTATATGCATCCCAACAAGCACATAGTTGATTAAGCTGCCCTATTTCACGACCTTTATGATGACCTGGAAAAGCTAAGTTTGGAGTAATTCATACACTTTAGTGTTTGAACTTTTATCAATCTGTAATGTAATTCGTACGCTTTAGTGTTTGAACTTTTATCGATCTATAATGTAATTCGTACGCTTTAGTTTTTGAACTTTTATCGAACTGTAATATAAAGCATACACTTTAATGTTGGAATAATATGTATGTTTTACTTATTCGTATGCGTCTTTCAAGTATTTGTTTGAAGGAATATGAAAATAGTATAGTGTTTATTTGAATAAACAGTAAAGTATTGATTTTGAATATACATTATAAATTTTATAATTAATAGTTTTAACAACAAATTTTTTTTTTGATAAATAGTAAAGTATTGATTTTATATACTTTTTAATTTATGTATTTCTTTAAATTAATTTTTACACTAACATATAGTTTTAAAGCAAATAATTTTCTAAAATTAATTTATATATAAGTATTTTTAGATAAATTATTGGATTATAAATGTTATTCTATATATTTTTAAAAATATGGGACGACATTGTCGTCACCAAGGTTTTTTAAAAAGTTTTAAAATTGGTTTGAAAAATAAAAACTGATTTAAGAAGTTTTTAAATATAAAAAGACATATACTTACAGTTTGGGACGATAATGTCGTCCCTAAGTGTTTGGCGGGTACTAAAAATACTGGCGGGATGTATTTATTTTCGTGAAAAGTTATTTTAAAAGATTTTAAATATTAAAAATCAAATAATTACAATTAGGGAAGACATTGTCGTCCCAAACTGAGTGGGCCAAAAGTTTGTTGTTGACTGCTCTTTTTGTTGAATATATGTGGGACCAAGTCGTCAATTTGGGACGACATTCTCGACCTAAAAAATATGGGCGTCACCAAACCCTCCTTTTAGTGTAGTGCTGGAGCCCCTAGGACCCACCCTTGTTCCGTCATGATCGTTGCTCCATGACACAGTGTTTACTCTGATCGAGTGATCGGGATTGGTTTGTTCCATCTAAAAGCGAGATGCTAGAGCTGATGTCGTTTTCGATCTAAATCATGTATGCATCATGATAACATTTTGGTAATAAATGATAAATATGTTACATTAAATGGATAAGACCTTTGATCGCATGTATTAACCAAATGGTGTAGGGTTCCTTGTATTAATCTTTATGATATGATAAATCATCAATATTTACAATTATAAATGAAAACGGTTTCTATATAATTTATGTATATTACATACTTATAGACGTAGATTATATTATATAGGGAGACTTTCTTGCGAGAACTATCTTATCTGCGAGAACTGACAGAACCACCAAAAACATACATGCACGCCTTTTAAAATAAAATAAAAATACATACAAATCATCAATAATCGTAAGTATCCACTTATGTTTTTCAATATCATCATGAACTCATCATCTTTTTTCACAAAAACATTACACACGGCCACAATATTGTCATTGCACGCCTTATAAGAACATACATGCACATCTTCAAAGAAAAATTTTGTATTTCCAATTTCTTATTAAATTCTGTAGAACAACCATGTTTTAAAAAAAACATATATGTTGTTTTTAGAACATATGTGCAAAAATACAATTATTGAAGGCGTGCATGTATGTTTTTTGTGGTTCTGTCAGTTCTCGCAGATAAGATGGTTCTCGCAAAAAAGTCTCACATATTATATATATATTGAACCATAATAAGTGTGACAAACATTATGTTTCCTTAAGTTTGCATGAAACCTTGAATAAAAATGCATAAATTCAGTAGATTTGTGTGCAGCGAGACTTACATGAATATGGTTTCCAGATTCGGACCTCGAAGCGCACCAATGTTGGAACTATGGTATCTAGCTTCGACATCAAGGTTTAGGTGGTCATGATGGTGAAGTCGGGTACATGAACCACTAACTCATTCGCGTCGATGTGATTAGCATTGTTTTCTTTTTTGCTAACCACACGCGTGCATGAACTTTTATCCTAACCTAAGGTTAGGGTTAGGTATCATTAGACGAAAATAACTTCCTTTTAACAACGAAACTCATTTGAAAACGCGCGGTTATTTCCATGATGAGTTGGTAATGCACGTACCCTGCTTCTCCATCTTGATCCTCACCCACCTCATAAATCATGTATTCGAACTGAGCTGCAAAAGGTAATACCATTTTCATTCACAAATTAGTAATTTAGTTACAACACTTAAGACACACACACACACAGTGATCTTAAGTCAAGCTTATTTATAATGATGATGAGACAGTGTGGTCTGTAGGGAGTATGTGTGAAATGAATGAAGCTTAGTTGGGTTTGGGACCCTTTAAATAAGGGTGATGATACGCTAACACCCCTTGTAGGGGGTGTTGACTTTTTTGTGTTGTTGCCGCATGTACTTTCTGCTTTACCGCTTGTACCTTTTGACCAAAATAGGGGGGCCCCACCAACCAGAGGGTGTTACCCTAGTAGATCCCTTAAATATGAGATGTGTTAGGCTAACACTCCCTATACATGGGACGCCCCCTACCTTTGATGGAATGTACAATCCGACAAAGTAGACAGTACAAGCGGCGGCAGCGGTACAAAGTCAACACACCCCCTACAGGGGGTGTTTGGATATACTGACCCATTTGCAACACAAACAGGTTGTGAACCACTACACCATTCCTAGGGCCACATCACAATCATTACTTAATGCAAATTTTTGGTCTTTTATGTGAAATGAAGTATAAAAGGATGTAAACTCATTATGGTGTTTCTTACGTTAGAATTATTATTTAGTTAGTTTTGGAACGGCATTAATTTTGTTCACACAATTAGCAATAAGCTAGATATAAAGGGACCAGAGATTGAATGACCGTACTAGATATATGTTGGATCGCGAATACGATAACACATTGATCTCTTTAAAGAGACTGTCTCGTTTCTTGGTAGTTTTTCTTTATCAAAACAAAGACGGTTACTATACCTCCATATCACCCATATATGTAGTGGTTCGGATAACTACATCAAATGAAGTTTTCGCCTTATCGTTGATGCATGTCAACCGAATCAGCCCACATAATATTCAAGTCCTTAGGGTAGTCGGTCAAGTTCCACATTCGATCTAAATTAACAACGTTCATTTAGAGTAATCGAAGGATCTTGATCGGTTAAAATTTGACACTACGAATTACTAGAGATTGCGAAAACAAGTACAAGGTTTTTTCATGATTCATGCAAATGAACAAAATAATTAGGAGGGATAGAATTACCAGATCTTATACCAAGTTAAATCGGGGGTGGGTTATTAGGACCATCCTTTTTTAACGAAGGGACCCCCGCCCCCCCCTTCTTTATTTTTTAATTTTTTAATTTTTTTTTTAATTTTGTTTATATCAAAAAACTATAAACCTGAAAGTACGGAATAGAAAATATAAAGTATAATAAGTCAAACACTTAAAACTGTCAGAAATACGGAACAAAAACTGACAAAAAACTGTGTAATACTGAAAACAAATGAGAAATAAATGGAATCTTTGACCAACCCCCCCCCCCCCCCCAACATGTCATATCATAAGGGGGGTCCCTATAGTATGCCTCATAAATCGGGTATAAAGGGTGAGAAGCGTAAAGGGTACTAATAGTACAACCCTTTGAATAGTGACCACTAAACGTCGTAACAACAACAACAACATATATAGCATTCTAAACCTGACACCAATAATGCGAAAATTACGTGCCTACCCCTGTTCAAACGAGTGTATCTTGCAGAGCCCATACTTTTTCACCATTTTCAAATCTACCCACGCATGTTGTGTATATATATACACGACATACTCGACATGACACGTGTACGGTTGGTATTGATAGAAGCTCAAATTTGGAGTAAACCCTAATTGATATCGCGTATTTTTGTACCCACAACCTCCATGTCGTGTATTTTTCTACCCTACATACATTTATAAGAGGTACACCAGGAAATAATCTTGCATTTGTCTTTCTTTGAAAAATTAAAAAAAACTTACAAAAACTACCATTAACTTTTTAATATTTACAACTTTTTTATATAACTAACTTTATTTGTCAAATATTTAGCAAATATCTAGCAAATTCATTAATGAAAAAAATATCATTGCGAAGAGCTCTAAATTACGAACAAAACGAGTCCAATATAGATATGCTTTTGACGTACGTACGATTTTATAAAAAAATGTTGCAATTTGATACATGCATATATATATATATATATATATATATATATATATATATATATATATATATATATATATATATATATATAACTAAAATTTTTATTCATAAATTAAAAATATTAAATAGAAAATATAAAACGTAAACGTACGAAATATAAAGTTTATGAATGTTTTGAAGTTTTTTTCTATATATATATATATATATATATATATATATATATATATATATATATATATATATATATAGTGAAGGGTTATTTTCAGAACCAAAAAAAGGTATTATGGTAAATAAAAAGAATTTCGTTTGATTATTTTAATTAAATTTAAGGGCAATTATGAAATTTCGCCAAACATAAACCACCACAAAGTAAGGAGCAGTTACAAATATATTTCCACATTGCACTCATGAGGAACCCTAAAAAAAGAATGTAACCGCCGCTTAATTTCTAGAATCCCTCTCTCACTTTCCCACTCAAACCTCTCTATCGACCTTAATCTTAAAGTGAGCCATCAGTACCATACATCCTCCAGTTTGGATCTGATTGAGAAACCATACATCGAAGAAACATTAATAAAAATATCCACAACATCGTGAAGGAAGTAAGGATTTCACATTAATATGGTTTGAGTTTGCGGATCTAGAGGTCAGTGCGTTGATTATTTCATCCATGTGGATTTATTCTGGTTTTTCATTTTGTTGAACCAAACTGATTTGTGGTATTATGTTGATATATCGATTTAGATGGTTATTTTGGTTTGTTATGTTTTTGTGGTAAATACTTTGTTTTTATAAGTAAGATTCGAGTCATATCAGTTTAAAACCTATTGTGATGAACAATCTCCAACAAAGATGTGTTTTGTGATAAGTATTAAAAATATAAGAAAGAAATGAGCATATGCTTTTAATGAAAAAAATTGAAGTGAAGATATCACTCCTGTTAATACCATTCATATTATAAATACCAAATGACAGAGTTCTTAACTTCTTAAAATCACATCCGTTATTTACTTGATGTCATTTTATTTCTTTATTAGCTATTCATTTTATTTCTTCCTTTGTTGTTATTAATCTTGTTGATTGATTGATTGATATAGATCTAATGAGATATGATGAAATAAGCATATTATATGTGCGTATTTCATAAGATGGTATTGTAATATGCCATTTTTGCTTTTTATACAGTTTCTGGTATTGTAACATACCTAAGTTTTGAGAATACATGTGTTTTGAGATAGGATTTTTGACGGGTTGTTAAAAATATACATTTGTTTAAAAATACATGTATTTTGGTGTGAGGTATACATGTGTTTTGCGAAAGGATTTGTATGATTCAGTTGCTCTGAGGTAGGATTAGGATGACTAGTTTTAAAATACATGTATTATTAAAAATAATAATATGAGTCAGTTGCGTTTGTGTCTAAATAGAAAATTGGTTAAATATTTAATTGTGATACAGTTGTTCAGAGGTAGGATTATGATATTTAGTATTATAATACATGTGTTTTGCTTTGAAAAAGTCAAAGTTGTGTTTGAGAGTACATATGTGTTTTTACAGTTTCTGGTGAATTTGATGCCCTATGTGCGTATGTGTTTTTACAGTTTCGGAGTTTGGATGTATTGAAAGTGCATGTATGTTTTTAGTTATGATATAAGGATATGTTTAGTTCTGATTTAAGGGTGCGCTTGTGTTTTGTGTTTTAAGGTTCTACTCATTTCTCAAAGAAGTCAAGAATGTGGTTTTGTGTGCACAAGTCCGAAATACATAGTGCATATGTGTTTTGTTAATTTTTATGATTAAATAATTCATTTATTACATGTGCAGATTTCATGGGTTCTTGAACCAGGCGAGGAATACATGTGCACGCCAAAAAGATGAACCATTAAAGACATTGGATTATGCACATGTGCACGCTTCATATATTTGTAATAAAATTAAATACAAGTGTAAACAAATCGATGTTTGTGATAAAACTAAATATCATATCACTAGAGTAATACAATTTGTAAATTTTGAAATTGCGTAAATCTATTGTTAAAGTTTTGTTGTTTGTATTTTTATTTATGTTATATTACTTAAAGATACATGTGCATATACAAAACACCTATGCATAAACGAAAAATACAATTGTCTTAATATAGTTAGTTGTTAACCTTCTTTTTTACAAAACACATGTGCAAATAATGTATTTCCAAAAAAAAAAAAAAAATTCTAAAATTTAGGAACTAAAAAAACGTTTTATATTAAAAAAATTCATAAAGAAATTAAAATTTGTAATTTTACTATTATACCCTTTTAAATTAAATAATAAAAATAAATATTCAAAAAAATCTGATTGGTTGATGCTGGTTCTCGCAGTTCTGTACATTTTTTTTTGTTCTGAAAATAACCCTTCTATATATATATATATATATATATATATATATATATATATATATATATATATATATATATATATATATATATATATATATATATATATATATATCAAACCTCAACATTTTTTGTAAAATCGTACGTACATCAAAAGCATATCAATATTGGGCTCGTTTTGTTCGTAAATTAAAACTCTTCGCAACGATATTTTTTCTTTAACGAATTTACTCGATATTTGCTAAATATTTGACAAATAAAGTTTGTTATATAAAAAAGTTGTGAATATCAAAAAGTTAAGGGTAGTTTTTGTAAGGTTTTTTTTTTTTTTTTTCATAGAAAGACAAATGCAAGATTCTTTCCTGGTGTACCTCTTGTAAATGTATGTAGGGTAGAAAAATACACGACATAGAGGTTGTAGGTACAAAAATACGCGATATCAATTAGGGTTTACTCCAAATTTGAGCTTCTATCAATACCAACCGTACACGTGCCATGTCGAGTATGTCGTGTATATATATACGCGACATGCATGGGTAGATTTGAAAATGGTGAAAAAGCATGGGCTCTGCAAGACACACTCGTTTGAACAGGGGTAGGCACGTAATTTTCGCACCAATAATTTCCAAGGACAAATTAAATAGTCCTCTAAACTAGCTTTAAGTACAAATCAAGTTCAAAATCCTATTGAGCCATGTTATCACTTTCTTTTTCCTTTGTTTTTGTTTTCACTATGGCCTAGGATCTTCAAGATTCCCATTATTTCCCACACTTTAACCCACATGAAGGCCCCCTTCGGGTTAAAAAAAGTTCATATCGGCTATAACTAGTATTGGCTTTTATAAAAGGACCGAGTTAATTGTTCCCTTGTGGTAATTAATACGAGGTGTATCATGTGATGTGTTTGATGTACGTTCTTATAAAACTAAGATGACACGATCACAATATGTCGTTGAGAATAATGTTGATCATTAGAACTGTAGATAAAACAACGTTACAAAGACAAATGGCGTGAAATTGATTCGTGTGGAGATCTAGAACAACGATACTAAATTTCGCGTGGGCAGTGTATGAAGATGGTAGGATGTAGACAATTATACTCCTACTCCAAGTTAAGTAGACGGCTACCAGGCTAGAATAACATATATGTAGTCATTAAGTTAACTCCACTACTTCATTTAGCACCAAATACTTTTCAAGAGCTTAAAATTCTAAAGCTTACAGACAGTATGCCCTACCTAAATTTCAAATTGTTAGTAGTGGCTAATGGCACAATGCACTTAAGTTGTGGTGTCCACATATATCAGTGGTATAATTAACTAGGATTGACCATCAAATAGCCAATAATTCAACATTATCACCTAGTTACATAAAGATCAAGTTATATTCCATATCTCGTTTGTATTGGTCTTATGATAAGACAAATTCCTACTATTATTTGAAGAAAACTTATATTTTGACCTAATTTGTATGTATGTTAGGGAACTATAAATAAATATGTCCCTCGCTAAACAAAGTTAATGTCACAACTAACAGATTGCTCATTCGATTAATTAGCACCTAATACCTTGAAACAACTCGTAGAGATCTCTGCTAGCTTCGTTCTATGGTTAAATATTTTTATCTCGCTAAACATTTCTCAAGTCGAAATAGTTAAGGCACATGTGGCCTAATTGATTGGTTAAATGACCTAATTCCTGATCGTAAATCTCCAAAAGGTGTATTTCGCTGGGAACACCCCGATCCTAGACATATTTTGATGCCCACCGAACCCTTCCCCAAGGACCCTGTAGAGGTATAGATTCACGTATGGGAGGTGGAGGAAACACGATAAACACGAACTAAAGATTAAACAATATAGAACCGGTTTATTGATTGGGGAGGTGTGTGTGTTATTTCTTGAGAGAGGAAATGAAACACACACACACCCCTCAAACAATAACTGTGAATCCTCAACCTTCCTAGTGTTGACTAGGAAGGTATTTATGCTAAGAATACAAAGCTAACTTAGCCAATATGTCTAAACTAGTCCTTGTGCAAAGAAAGAAGTGCAATTCCCACATATGACAAAACTTTAAGGCTAACAATCTCTCCCCAAAGTGAAGTCATATGGGAATTGCTTACAATGTTCCCTACAAGTAAAATATAAACCATAAGCACAGAGAATAGTCTTCAAACGTCATTACTTCGTTCAGCTTGCAGAATCTTCTCAGCTTTCATTTCTTTACTTGCAGACGAACCATGTGAGCAAATATAATTAGGGTTTAATACAGCGTGCCCTGAGTGCTCTCCCCCAAACTGACAACCTTTCTGATGATTGCCCTGAATCTGAAGAAGTCTTTTGATAATTAAATGCATTTCGTCTTTAGTCTTCTAACATGCAGCGAAAAATGTAGAACAGACTGTAGACTCGACCTTCTTCAAGATTATCCATTTGGGGGAACAGGGTATCAACATCTTCATCTCACCAAATGCATCCCAGTTATCTTTCATATGAAAAATCAGCCCATAACGTACACATGAAATGATAACACCAAAGTAACAAGTTGAACCACTGATCATCTTGATTTTGTTGCCCGAAATTGTTGAAGGTGGAAAAGGTAGAAGTACGTAGAATAAGATGAGTAGAGGATAAGATATAGAATCAACCAATTTTCGACACAAATCAAATCATTACATAAATCATTAAGCCCGATCACGTGAACTTGTTGTGAGACCTCGATGTACACATTTCTCTCCCCTGCTGGTTACGATTAATCGGAATCAGCATAATGATGTGTACGTGAAATATTAACTGGAAGCACTTTATCATTAAACCCAGTCAGCCTGTGAGAAGATGTCGATGAACCCAATCTAACCTCCTGTATAAAAAACAACGGCTTCATGTAGTGACTACTAATGAAGAAAACCCACTATGACAAATTTGATACTGAAGTAAAATCGCCCAGATTTGTGACTTAAGCTTGTACTATCCTTGTGACTAAGAACGGTGTACTCGATACCCTTAACAGAAGTATTAGTACAAAACCTCTTGACATATCCTCAACTACGTGAGACACTGAGCACTACAACGTAACTCCTTAAAGTGATAGCTACTTTGTGAGAATAGAGAGAGAATCACAAAAGTAACTAGATATCAAGTCTTCGTCACCATTAATATATTCCCAAACAAGCCATCTTCGCGGTAGGGTAGAAAGAAAGAAGATGAAATAAGTACACGTGTCCGTAAAACCTTACTTCAAACCCAAATAAATAATAACGAATCATCCCCGTAGTCACAACTAATAATTTAACCATTGCCATTTGATTGTGAATCTTGATCAGGATCTTTTTGGCTATATGTGGTGATGTTGAAGGTGCAGTCCAATAATTTCATGTGTGATTTTGTTGTGAAAAATGCCATAAAATGATGCTGGAAAAATTTGAGTTTAAGAAATTTTTACGCCAAAAATTCCCCGAAAAATTCGAATTTTGGCCAAAAAAATTTGAATTTTGGGCCAAAATTTTCACTCTTGTACCAGAATTTGAATCTCGTGTAAAAATGGACCGTTAAGTCTCCTGTGAAAATTAAATTTTACTCAAATTTTCCCGCCAAAAAACTTTTTTTTTTTTGTTTTTTTGCCAAAGGTTGTTCGATATCTGAAATGCCTTCGTTGTCCGATATCGCAATTGGGTAAATATCTCGGACAAAGCTTGAATTGCGATATCTAATGCCAACTGCGATATCTGATGCCAACTGCGATAAAACCTGAAATCAGATAACTTTGAATTGCGATAAGTCTGAATCGCGATAAGTCAATTGCGATAAGTCAACTGCGATAGGTCAACTGCGATAGTGCTTATCAGCCTCCAATTGCGATAATGCTTATTAGACCTGAATTGCGATAAAAATGCCAAATCCACAGAATTACGATAAAACGCTGACAAAGCCGCTGAATTGCGATAAACTCGCTGAATTGCGATAAACTCGCTGAATTGCGATACTATTTGAGATGATTTCAACAGTGTTTCTCCTTTACTCCTACGAATGTGTCTTTAATGCACATATTTGGTGAGTTGAGGGGAAATGCTGTCGAAATTTTCTCAAATAGTAAATCAGTTATACGCATTCATATATGAGACGAATCATTCAAAGAGTGGGTTAGGATTGCCTTCCATAGTTGCATTAGGTGAACAAAACAACTCGTAATCATTAATTAAGTGCATATAATAACTGATTGCATCATAAAAATGCAGTTATAATAAATGATAAGAGTAGAGAGTTGTTGTTCAAAACAATTTCTTGATGGTCTTGCCGCATTCCTCGATCATTGCAAGCCGTTATTGAATAGTTACAGAAACATAAAATTTCCATGTCGTCTTTGTCGTAATGTTGGATGGGTATCTCTCGAAGGTCTTAAAAACCACATAGGCCAAAATGGGTGGGACCCAACTTATACACAATGGCGCAATCACGGTGAAGCGGATCCTGCGCCGTTACTACATAACACAACACAATGTGAGATGAATGACATGGGTGCGTGCCTTAATGATATTCTTGATTCCTCCGAATAATGAACAAAATGATATTTTTGATATTCCTCCGAATAATGAGCCGACTCATGGAAATATTGGCGAGACAAGTAACGAGCCGACTCAAGCAACGACACCTCCTCTACTTAACGAGTTTGAAGAGTTACTTGCAAGTTCCAACCAGGCTCTGTACCCGGGTTGTGACTTTATGAAAACATTTGATTTTATGGAAAAGTTTACGCATCTCAAGGTCAGTGGTAAATGGAGTGATACTTCATTTAACAAAATGCTAAAATTTCTCCAGGAGGTATTTCCGCCTATGTTAGGTGATTGCGTGGTTTTGTAACCTTACAACAGGTTTTACCTCTCGAGGGATCTCAAGAGGCTTACAACCCCACCAGGCAGTGTACCTGACCGATGTAGTATAGTGTAGTGGTAAGTACGGGGGATTGATCGTTCTCCACAGGGAATAGTGTTCGTTAGGTATGAAAGGCTACTCTAATTAGGTCTAAGGGTTGAGGAAGATTCTTTTTATGTTTTTATAATTTTATGAAAGCAAGTAAAATCTCGGGTTTGAAGGAGTGGGCGGAATTAGTTGCTAGTCAACTAACCCAAATGACTACGAATGCAAATAAAATAAAATAACAAAAATGAAAAGTGGTGAGAAACTTATGTGTAGAGAAATGTGTTTACTTAGATTTCCTTACTCCCTAACTATCTTTTACCGGTTAATTAGTGTGTATTAGTTGCGTGGATGACGGGTGTATTCCTTAATACCATTCGTGGGGTGGCGTACTTACTTCCCCAACTCTACAAGCTCCTACTTCACTCCTATGTCGAGCCGGCTAGGAAGCTCCTAACATGGGATCACTAGAATTCACTTGTGCATTAAATACAACCATAAAAACCTTTAGTACGCGTTTGGTTCATGTTTCTTAAGACGTTCAAGCAAGTTACCGAATAGGAAGTTAGCCAGTTTTCTTAAGCCTAACATAGATAAACAATCATCCAATACAACTAACAACACACTAACAACCAATAATCAATAGCTAGGTTTCATTAGATCTAAGCAAACACAAGATAAAATTAGCCTAACATGTTAAACAAAAGACAAGCATAAGATAGAATCAAACAACACATAGACATATTGAATGATTAATTGATAACTTATCTTTCAATGAAACATGGAAGATCTCAAGGCAAAAAGCCCTGAAAAAGTAGCTAAAATCGTCTTAGGGTTTTATCCCAAAATTCCACACACTAAGCTCTCCTTTAATGACAAAAGATTAGAAAACTATATATAGATTTTTGGATCTGACGGCGTCACCTTATGCATTGTGACGCCGTCACCTCGCCGCTTTTAGGGTTCCCGGGTGACCTTCTTGACGCCGTCCCTCTTTAGCTCTTCAAAAATCCATTCTGGCTTATCAAGGCTTGACGCCGTCGGATCATGAACGTGACGCCGTCCCCTTATGATTTAAGCCGTGACGCCCTTGATTTAGTTAAAGCGTGACGCCGTCAGAATTCACATGCTAACTCACTGGCCCGTCATGAGTAAATTTCACATCCCACTTTTCTTGCCAAGGCATGACGCCGTCAAGAGATGATTCTGACGCCGTCAAAGGTAAATTTCAGCCGATTTTGAGACTTTGTCGTATTCTTCACTTTAATGCTCCAAAAACGTCCAAAATGCCTCCTTTTCCAGATTTCTCCTCAAAAGTACCTAAAATGACAAAAGGAACGATTTAGGGCAATATTTGATCAAATAAATACGATTTCGGGCTTAAATGACCCCTTAAAAGCGGTACACTTTTCGCCTCATCAAATACCCTTACACTTGAGATTTGCTTGTCCTCAAGCAAATGCGCTTTTATTCTAATCAAAATACAAGTTAGGGGTCATTTAATGCAAACATAAAAGTAATTACAACAAATAATCGTTCCACTTCAATCATAATAAGCACGGAGATTACAAACTAGCACCTCACAAGCAGTGTTTAGATACTCACATCTCTCAAGTGTCATCAAAATAAATCTCATAAATGAAAACGGAAAATATCTCTCACTACCTGTCATAGCAAATAGATTACCATAGGCTTGGGAAAGGATCGAAAACCTCCTCCACTAGGCGTAAGCACCTAAGATAAACTATCAAAGAGGGCTTTTAAATGGGTTATAATGTTAGGTGTAGGGAAAAGGAAAACACGGTTTTGTTGGATAAAGGATATTTTACTGGTGGCTAGTTAAAGATCTTGATCAATTACATGTACTATACAATGTTGCTAAGCCAAGACTAGACTCAATTTTAAGCTAGAAACAAAATAACAAAATAACAAAAACATAAAGATAAACATAAAATGAAACGGGATGGTAGTCCGTATGTTTTTTTCTATTTTTTCTATTTTTTCTCATTTTTTTTGTGTTTTTCTTGATTATTATTTTTTTTATTTTATTTATTTTTTTTTTTTTTTTTTGACATATTTTTTTACCCTACCATCCAAAATAATACATCATAGGGGCATTGCATTCCCCTTACACTTGAATTTTTACATAACTTTACAAATACTAATCTAATGACTCGAATTAAGATAATTGAAACACTTGGAGTACTTTTAAAACATTTAGCACATATGGGGGTAATAAATGATGTTCTTCCCCATTACTCCATTATACTAGTACTTTACCCATGAGTCCCAATCGTCCCAAAACAATATGTACAAGGATATGACTCGACTTAGCAACCATGTAATCAATTAGATAATTAACTTGGGTTTAAACAAATGTTGTAACAATAATGCACTAAAGATGAGTGCATACAAGGTAGGCTAAGGCGATTTGGGTGTACATTTTAGTGGGGTGTAACAAATTCTTCCTTTAAGTAGAATGCTTAAAGGTCGAAACGAAAAGATAGGCTCTGAGGGGTGTACTAGGGGTATCGTGTACTAAAAATGAGTACAACGCAAAGGGTGTGGGAGAATTACTTGACCAATGTAGCCAACGTAATTATAACAAAAACACAGGTGTAAAACAATGGGTTAATCCTAATGCCTCTTATCATGTAGTAAATCTAACTACACGAATGTAGTCTCACTTGTGGCCTTGGAATGGTCCTAACGCAAGTTCTAGAATCTAAGTGCTACCGGTACACACATCATAGCATAAATGCTTTTCCTACCAATTCTAGGGGCGAACCTCACATATTTGGGGTGGAAAATTTTTTAGTGGTACGGTTTTTGTGCTAGTCATATAACTCCTATCCGTGAGACGCTCATTAGAACTAAAGTTTCACTCCTATATGTTGTAAAAAATTTTAAATTTGGCACTAAAATTACCCTAATCAAGTATTTCTCTCAGTTTTATTACACATCTATTATTAAACAAACAAAAATCAAGCGCAATTGTATTCTAAAATCGTACTTTTACCCTCCCCTTACACTTAAGATGAACATTGTCCCCAATGTTCAAATAACAAGATGTAAAAGTAAAAAGGTAAAAGAATGAAATCAAATACTCCCCTGATTCGCTCGGTGGATAATGAAGTAACACGGTTATATCTTCTTCCAAAGTAATGTTGAAGCTCCATGACTAATGCATGGCCAAAAGCTTGATTCCACATACATCTCCTTGTCCAAAATAACCTGTTAATCCTGAGAAAACAAACAAGAAAAACCAAAGCATCAAACCGAACAAAGACAACTCACAACTAGGTGTAATTCCAGACTTAGAAATAAAACAATAAAAGATATAATGCTTGCGGAATGAATGTTTTGCAGGTTCCTGGAGTTTATAAGTTAGAGATTTAATAAAAACTTTTTATGAAAACAAAACTTTCAAAAATTTTAGAAAATTAAAACCTGACGCCGTCAGGTTGTAATTCCTGACGCCGTCAGAAATGATCTGACAGAATTCTCATGTTAAGTTTCCGGAAAATTTCTGGAAAAACCTATACCTCATTTCCTGGAAATCCTGCAAAATATCATTATGACTCGATACAAGCATTTGACTCAAACAAATACTAATATGTACGTTAATTTAATATTATTATGATTCATGTTCATTTGTTCTAATAAACCGATTTGACTTTCCCTTACACTTAACTTTTGCAAAATACCTTTATATGTAGTTAAGACGAAGTTAAAAACAAAATAAAGCATTTTCACAATTTTAGTTTTGAACATGAATCAATAATAATAAAAATTAAACATACATACGGAAGCAAATAGAATCAAACAAACAAATAAATAAACACACAAAGCAAATAAAGCTTGGGTTGCCTCCCAAGAAGCGCTTGTTTTTGTTCGAGTCACGAGCCTGACTCTACCCTTATTTAACAAAAATAGGGGAGGTTTTCCCTACACTTAGGATTAAGTGCGGGTGAAAGTAGCGATACACACCCTTAGGGTGTGAATATGCCACGTGAGGTGAAGGGGGTGAGTGAATGGCTTCCTTCATCCTAAAACTACCCGGATAATATCGGTTGATGGGTGGGTTGGTTCCTCTTTTTTCTCCTAGATATAAATCTAAGGATGAAAAGTTGTGTAAAGGTTGAGGTTCCAATTCATCAACACTAGGAAATTCCCTAGAACTATGAGTAAGGTCATCACTAAAAGTGTGCAAACCTATATCCTCTAGTTGTGCTTGGTCCAAGGGTTCTACCTCCATCGGGATTCCTAAAGTCTCTTCTACTTCTTCCGGGTAAGTCACGGGCGGTGTGGGTGCCTCAAATGATGGTTGAGTATTTTGTGGGCTTATGGTGTTTACCTCATTATTCCACGTGTCAAGATCACCTATATCCTCGTCAATTGTTTTCTTAGGTAGTGATAATAACAAACCTAGTGCTTCATCCAACTTATGATTTATTGATACGGCTCTATCCACAATTCCTTGGCAAACTAGGCCGCTTTTCCTATTAGCCTCACTAAAACAAGATCCTAAACATGGAGGTTGTTCATAAGAATCTATCCTAGGTGAAGGCTCATATGATTCATAAGTGTCTCTAAATGAGGTATTTTGAACTTCTTGGTGTTCTAGCCACTCAACCATATCTTGCAATCTTAGAAATCTAAGTGAAAGGTCCATTTGAAGCAAATTACAAACAAAATCACAAAGAAAAGATAGACTACGAGAAAGCTACAAAATAAAAAGAAAATATCTCACTTGATGGGAATCTTGTGAGTAGACCTAATAAAAATAAAATTTCAACCTAAGCAATAACTACTCCCCGGCAGCGGCGCCAAAAACTTGATTGCGTGGTTTTGTAACCTTACAACAGGTTTTACCTCTCGAGGGATCTCAAGAGGCTTACAACCCCACCAGGCAGTGTACCTGACCGATGTAGTATAGTGTAGTGGTAAGTACGGGGGATTGATCGTTCTCCACAGGGAATAGTGTTCGTTAGGTATGAAAGGCTACTCTAATTAGGTCTAAGGGTTGAGGAAGATTCTTTTTATGTTTTTATAATTTTATGAAAGCAAGTAAAATCTCGGGTTTGAAGGAGTGGGCGGAATTAGTTGCTAGTCAACTAACCCAAATGACTACGAATGCAAATAAAATAAAATAACAAAAATGAAAAGTGGTGAGAAACTTATGTGTAGAGAAATGTGTTTACTTAGATTTCCTTACTCCCTAACTATCTTTTACCGGTTAATTAGTGTGTATTAGTTGCGTGGATGACGGGTGTATTCCTTAATACCATTCGTGGGGTGGCGTACTTACTTCCCCAACTCTACAAGCTCCTACTTCACTCCTATGTCGAGCCGGCTAGGAAGCTCCTAACATGGGATCACTAGAATTCACTTGTGCATTAAATACAACCATAAAAACCTTTAGTACGCGTTTGGTTCATGTTTCTTAAGACGTTCAAGCAAGTTACCGAATAGGAAGTTAGCCAGTTTTCTTAAGCCTAACATAGATAAACAATCATCCAATACAACTAACAACACACTAACAACCAATAATCAATAGCTAGGTTTCATTAGATCTAAGCAAACACAAGATAAAATTAGCCTAACATGTTAAACAAAAGACAAGCATAAGATAGAATCAAACAACACATAGACATATTGAATGATTAATTGATAACTTATCTTTCAATGAAACATGGAAGATCTCAAGGCAAAAAGCCCTGAAAAAGTAGCTAAAATCATCTTAGGGTTTTATCCCAAAATTCCACACACTAAGCTCTCCTTTAATGACAAAAGATTAGAAAACTATATATAGATTTTTGGATCTGACGGCGTCACCTTATGCATTGTGACGCCGTCACCTCGCCGCTTTTAGGGTTCCCGGGTGACCTTCTTGACGCCGTCCCTCTTTAGCTCTTCAAAAATCCATTCTGGCTTATCAAGGCTTGACGCCGTCGGATCATGAACGTGACGCCGTCCCCTTATGATTTAAGCCGTGACGCCCTTGATTTAGTTAAAGCGTGACGCCGTCAGAATTCACATGCTAACTCACTGGCCCGTCATGAGTAAATTTCACATCCCACTTTTCTTGCCAAGGCATGACGCCGTCAAGAGATGATTCTGACGCCGTCAAAGGTAAATTTCAGCCGATTTTGAGACTTTGTCGTATTCTTCACTTTAATGCTCCAAAAACGTCCAAAATGCCTCCTTTTCCAGATTTCTCCTCAAAAGTACCTAAAATGACAAAAGGAACGATTTAGGGCAATATTTGATCAAATAAATACGATTTCGGGCTTAAATGACCCCTTAAAAGCGGTACACTTTTCGCCTCATCTTAGGTTACAATCTCCCACCGTCATACTATGCTATAAAGAAGACATTTAAAAAGATCGGGTTAGGGTACGATTCGATACATGCTAGTGAAAATGATTGCTTTCTATATCGGGGGGATGATGGCAAAGATTTGGAGTATTGTCCGGTCTGTAAAATGAGTAGATGGAAAGATAAGAACACAACGGGGAAGAAAGTTCCTAACAAGGTGTTGCGTTACTTTCCTATCATTCCTAGACTACAACGTTTTTACAAGTCTATTCACACTGCAAAACATATGACTTGGCATGCTACTGGAAAGTCTACGAAAAACGGTAAGATGCAACACCCGGCTGATGGTAAAGCATGGCAGAAGTTTGACAATAAATATTTGGATTTTGCTAAAGAACCAAGAAACGTTCGATTAGGGTTGGCTGCTAATGGTTTCAATCCGTTCGGCAACCTCAATCAGACTTACAGCATCTGGTCGGTCATATTAACAACATACAACTTGCCTTCGTAGTTATGCATGAAAGAGACTTCTTTGATGCTGACGTTGTTGATTCCTGGCCCTAAATCACCGGTGAAGGACATTGATGTTTACTTGAAGCCCTTGATTGATGACCTGCAGGAATTATGGAAAAAACCAGGTGTCTTGACAATGGGCACTGCTACAGGCACTCAATTCCACATGAGAGCGATGCTTTTATGGACCATCAATGATTTTCCTGCTCGAAGTAGTTTGTCTGGTTGGCAAGGGCAAGGTTACTACGCTTGCCCTACATGCAAAGTAGACACTCCGGCTACGCGTGTGATAAGCAAAACAGCTTATGTTGGTCATAGAAGATTCTTAAAAAAAACCATAAATGGAGGAGGATCTATACGACATTCAATGGTGAAACGGATGATAGAGATCCTCGTAGAAAAGATACCAGGGCTGATGTCTTGACTCAACTTCCGACATTGCCCACACGTATGCTGGGAAAACATCCAGATTATGGGGGTGGGAAGATAAAACGTAATCATATAGTCGAACTGAACTAGACTAAACGGTCTATTTTCTACGATCTTGAATATTGGTCTTTTCTTTCTCTACCACACAATTTAGATGTCATGCATATCGAAAAAAATGTGTTGGAGAGTATCTTGAACACCTTGTTAATGAATGACAAATCTAAAGACACCGCTAAGGCAAGACAAGATTTGCAAGCTCTGGGCATTCGACAGGAGTTGTGGCTCGGAAACAAACAAAACGGGAAGTGCTTGAAGCCTCATGCTAAGTACTCCTTCACACCCGATAAAAGAAAACTCTTCTGTTAATACATCAAAACAGTTAAACTACCAGATGGGTTCGGATCCAAGTTCAAGTCAAAAGTGACCAAAGATGATAACAATATAACGGGCATGAAGTCTCATGACTGTCATATAATGATGCAACGGTTACTTCCTTATGGAATTCAGCAATACTTGGACGCACAGACTTATACGCCATTGATCGAGCTTTGTTTATTCTTTAAGCAAATTTGAGCCCGAACTTTGATGGTGAAAGACATGGTGAAAGCTAAAGACCAGTTGATCAATATTTTGTGCAGTCTCGAGCAAATATATCCTCCTGCTTTTTTTGACATTATGATTCACTTGGTTATGCATTTACCTGAAGAGACTCTTGAAGGCGGGCCTGCTCATTCTGGTGGAGTTATCCATTTGAAAGATACATGAAGAAGCTAAAAAACTATGTACAAAATAAAGCTAAGCCGGAAGGCTCAATAGCGGAGGGTTATGTTGCAGACGAAGCATTAACTTTCTGTTCTCGTTATTTTCGTGGTGTTGGGACAAAATTTAATCGTCCCGCCGCATCTCAGGACTGTCCTTGCCCAACAAGTGATTTCCAAGTGTTTCGATCACTATGTACTAAGTATGGTAAGGAGACATTGATTCGGTTAGGTCTCCAAGAAATGAAGAGAGTGATATGGTATGTATTTCACAACAGTCCTGAGATCAACACATACATGAACGCGTTCGAGAGGTATGCGTTTATATTTTGAAATTTCTTTTTCCCAAGTTATCTTTTCGATTTATTCTAATATCATGAACATTTTCAGGGAATTTCCTGATAAAGACATGCAATAAGAATTTCCGAGATGGTTTGAGACGAAGGTAAACTCATTGTATGTATTTCCCTGTATAAATAACGATTATTACTCATCTCCATCTATTCTTATCTTTTTTCATAGATCCGTAAACTTTACATAGCCAATGACCCAAGCTGTACTCCCGACTTATTCGCTTTGGCTTGTGGACCATCACCGACCCCAATCTCAGTCAACTCTTGCGTAGTCAATGGTGTGAGGTTTGTAGTACATAGCCGCGATATAAAATGTACAACTCAGAACAGCGGAATTTGTTCACTTGGTGAGAAGAAGGGAGAAATGTATTATGGTCAGCTAGAAGAAATTCTGGAGTTTGCGTATTCCCAGTTCAGAGTTGTGTTGCTTCGAGTTAAGTGGTTCGACTTATGCAACAAAAGAGGTAGAGTCTAACGTTTTACCACTAGAAACAACATGACACAAATTTTGCCATGTAGCTATGCGTTCGAAGATCAACCTTACATTCTCGCAACACAAGCAAAACAAGTCTTCGACCTTGAAGATCCTGCCAGACGACCACTACATTGGAAGGTCGTCCAAGAAGTAAATCACAACACAACTTGGGATGTTATCGTGGTAGAAGACGATGATGATGTGATACATGGCAACAACTCATCAGATCTCGAATTGTCTGCAAATTTGAATGATTTGGAATTTGAAACCTTAAATATCGATGGTGAATCAACGTTAGTTGAGGCACCACCACCACCACCACCAATCATTCTTGTTGATGACGAAGATGATTTTATTGATGATGAAGACGACGATCCTTATGATTTAGCAGCTTCTGATAATGAAGTCGCAAACAATTCTGATGATGAAGTTGAAGTTGTGACTAATGTTGTTTATGATAGTGATTATGATTGTGCAGATTGATCTTAAAATGTAACTTGTAAAATGACACTTATTTTAATGAAATTGTTATGGATTGTTTAAATGTGAATATTTATTTTGAATGTGTATGTATTTGAATATGTATGTATTTGAATGTGTGCATGCTTATATATATATAGGGATAATTACTAATATGCCCTAGTTGCCCAATGCGTTTTCTTATCCGACCCGATTTTAGAAAATTCTGATATTAGACCAGGCAACTGGGCATCTCGACCCATACGATGACAAGTGTCCTCCAGTTGCCCAAAAAATACAAAAGTTTCCCAAAAAATACACAAGTTGCCCAAAAAATAGTCAGAAAAGGACACTTGTCACTTGCAGAAAAGGAACACTTGTCAGTTGCCCAAAAAGTACAGGTTGCCCTGGTCTAATATCAGAATTTTCTAAAATCGGGGCGGATAAGCAAACGCATTTGGCAACTGGGGCATTGTAATAATTATCCCACATATACATACACACACACACACACACACACATACACACACACACACACACACACACATATATATATATATATATATATATATATATATATATATATATATATATATATATATATATATATAGGGAAGGGTTATTTTCAGAACCAAAAAAAGGTACAAAACTGCGAGAACCAGCATCAACCAATCAGATTTTTTTGAATATTTATTTTTATTATTTAATTTAAAAGGGTATAATAGTAAAATTACAATTTTTAATTTCTTTTTGAATTTTTTTTAATATAAAACGTTTTTTTAGTTCCTAAATTTTAGGATTTTTTTTTTTTTTTTTTTTTGGTTTTTGGAAATACATTATGTGCACATGTGTTTTGTAAAAAAGAAGGTTAACAACTAACTATATTATGACAATTGTATTTTTCGTTTATGCATAGTTGTTTTGTATATGCACATGTATCTTTAAGTAATATAACATAAATAAAAATACAAACAACAAAACTTTAACAATAGATTTACGCAATTTCAAAATTTACAAATTGTATTACTCTAGTGATATGATATTTAGTTTTATCACAAACATCCATTTGTTTACACTTGTATTCAATTTTATTACAAATATATGAAGCGTGCACATGTGCATAATCCAATGTCTTTAACAGTTGGTTCATCTTTTTGGCGTGCACATGAATTCCTCGCCTGGTTCAAGAACTCATGAAATCTGCACATGTAATAAATGAATTATTTAATCATAAAAATTAACAAAACACATATGCACGATGTATTTCGGACTTGTGCACACAAAACCACATTCTTGACTTCTTTGAGAAATGAGTAAAACCTTAAAACACAAAACACAAGTGCACCCTTAAATCAGAACTAAACACATCCTTATATCATAACTAAAAACATATATGCACTTTCAATACATCCAAACTCCGAAACTGTAAAAACACATACGCACATAGGGCATCAAATTCACCAGAAACTGTAAAAACACATATGCACTCTCAAACACAACTTCAACCACAATCAAACACATATGCATTCGTTTCAAACACGCATGTTCATGACATACACACATGTGCATTCTTTGTTAATTCATCGTTTTTATTACGTAAATACATGTGCATTTGTTTCAAAAACACATGCATTTCAAAAACTATACTTTTTTGTAAATTATAAACAACAACTACTGTATTAAGGACCAATAGCGTTTGAATATGTGTTCATATTGTTTCTTTTTTTAACAGCCCCATTAATTTAATCTTTCTACAAAATTCAACAATCGAGCAGCCCCACAAACATTAATTGTACGAGGATACAATAACACACAGCAAGAAGAAATAATCATGCGACAAACAAAAACCACACACCGAGCAATTTAAAGAATTTGATCAGATGTGGCTAATCGAATGTATTCCACTTTTGACCCGTAGCCGCCATCCATTTAATCTACACATTCAATTAAACCATCGTCCCCACATAGTATTCGACAACCAGTATTAAATAATCATAGACCCCACATTCGATTAAATAGATCACAAACCAATTAATAGCCAAATAAAATCAAACGTACCATGTGCATATCTGCTCTTAAAAAATACAATTACCTTAACTTTTACGATCTGCTGCTGTCCACTTTAAATGTTTTCCAGATCTGCTATTAAAAATTAGAAAACGAACCTTGTCATGGAGGTTGTTAATCGATCGAATATGGAGATTAAAATGATGTTATGAGAATGACGACCATGTTTTTTCTTTTTAGATCTAGGGTTTAATGGTGGTGATTGAACGAAAATGGATGAGTGAGGTAGCTAAGGTTGAGATGGAGAAGGAGAGAAACGTGATTTAGGGGTGGCGGCTCAGATTTTGATGAGGCGGTTATTAGGTTAAAAATGGGAGAGATGTAGGTGAATTTATGAATAGAAAGAATAATGCAGTTTTTTAGAGTGATACAAAATTACATAAACGCCCTTCCATCCCTTATAAAATGTAACTTGATATTTAAATTTATTACTATTATGCCACCAATATTTTTAGCCATTGATCAAATATTTAATGGTCAAGATCGGTTCTCACAGTTCTGTACCTTTTTTTGGTTCTGAAAATAAACCTACACTATATATATATATATATATATATATATATATATATATATATATATATATATATATATATATATATATATATATATATATATATATATATCAAAGAAACTTAAACTTGATCATTTATATATATATATACATATCTATAACATATATATGAGGCTAAGCATGCTGCTGGAAAATGCCACCTCAATGCCACGTAAATGCCACCTCAATGCCACTTGGCATTTCCTACATTGCCCGAACTTATTTAAAAAAATTTGACATTGGTTAGATTTGAAACTTGGTCACTATCCCCACAACCAACACTCCAACCTCTGGAGCAACTACGTTTTTGTGATAGAGATTGGAAAACAAATATGTCATGTTTTAATTGTACACCTTAATCCTCTCAATCCTTTCCATGATTATTCATAAAGCTGTAACTCATTCCCTAAAATTACTCACAATTCAAATCTTCTCCCAAAAGTTACGCAGCCCCAATTAATTTGATTGATCAAAAAATCCTTAATTAAAATTATTCTCAAACAAATATGTCATTAAGAGGAGCCTGTAACAATTCAAAATCACCATTCACATTAAAACCATGGAAACAACAACAAACCCTAAATCTATCAACAAGCAGCCACCTCAACATAATAACATTATTTTCTGAATAATGAGCGAGGGCAAGGAAGAAGCAAATGATAGGTAATTATTTGTAAACGAATATATACATCTATAGCTATATCACAGGTAATTATTCATTGTTGCTTCTTCTTCTAAAAATGAAAGTGGCTCATCCGGACAAAATTGTAATTGGAGGACATTCTTATGGGGCGTTCATGTAAGATATTACACCTTTCGGGTTTTAGGTAAGATATTACTTTCTTTGGCTATTGGCAATGTAATCAATTTAATGATTGCTTATGGGTATTTTATACGGAGTATATTATCTGCATCAGAATGAGGATAGAACTCTCTGGGATGCTACTGATACCTACATCAAGATGAGTCCTTTCATGGCTGCCAATAAGATTAAGAAGCCGATCTTGCTTATCCATGGAGAAGAAGACAATAATTCTAGAACTTTAACGATGCGGTTATGTTTCACATTCTTTATGCTTTAAGAAAACATGTTATCATTTATTATTATTATTATTATTATTATTATTATTATTATTATTATTATTATTATTATTATTATTATTATTATTATTATTATTTATTTTTTTTATTATTATTTTTTTAATAATAATAATAATTTTCATTAAACATGATAAAAATTACATAAAGTTGGATGGGAGTCTAGACACAAGTTGTGCTCCCACTCCTTTCTGAATACAAAAGCTAACTCTATGAAAGATAAAAACACCACTTTTAGCATTATTTGAGTGGCTATTGGCAATAAACTTATTATTATTAGGGATAATTACAAATATAGACCAAGCACCCAAGGTAATTTCCATTTTTGTCCTGTACCCCGGGCAACTGGGCAACTTGCCCCGGGCAACTGGGCAACTCGCCCCATATGATGACACGTGTCCTCAGTTGCCCAAAAAATAGAAAAGTTGCCCAAAAAATCGGCTGAAAAGTGACACTTGTCACTTGTACATGTAAGTTGCCCAAAAAAATGCAGGTTGCCCTGGATAATTAATTATTTTCCGATCTTAGGGCAGAACAAGAAATTCACTTGGGTGCTTGGTCTAAATTAGTAATTATCCCTTATTATTATTATTATTATTATTATTATTATTATTATTATTATTATTATTATTATTATTATTATTATTATTATTATTATTATTATTATTATTATTATTATTATTATTATTATTATTATTATTATTATTATTATTATTTTTAGCATTATCTGATTTCATTGCTATCAGTTTCTTGTGAGCATATGGTAGGAGGCATCTTTGCATTACATTGATGTGGAGTAAATCGTTGTTAGACACTTAAGGAGCCATTCAACGGTTTATTCGACGGCAACCGTCATTACCATGATCATGACTCCGTTGGTACGTGTTCTAAAAACGCAATTCTAAAATTTAATTTCATACAACGAAGATTTATTAACAAACATTATTTGTATAGATGTCATTGAGTATGTGATCGCAATTGGGGATATTGTCCCAGTTCAGTCTGCTGCTGGTCCTTTGTAGGACGGTTGTCGTTGAGGATATTGAGTAAGTATACAAATACAATACTAATAGAGATATTAAAATAAATATTATCAAC
Source organism: Artemisia tridentata subsp. tridentata (assembly GCA_021014915.2). Classification (NCBI taxonomy): domain Eukaryota; kingdom Viridiplantae; phylum Streptophyta; class Magnoliopsida; order Asterales; family Asteraceae; genus Artemisia; species Artemisia tridentata. Next base: position 35,059,004 of record CP139502.1, on the reverse strand, counting down.
ACTTTAAGTGTACTATGTCAACTATTAATTTGTATATTTCCAGGGGAATTCGCTTGGACTGTACATTATGGGAAAACTGGGCTAAGTTGTGGAATAAGTATGTGAGCAAGCGTGAGACAATGGGACATGTGGTTTTCGTACTATAGCTAGGGAATGTTAAGTATTGGACGGTAAGTAATTTAGTTTATTTTTTTAACATTTATTAACTAATTTAGATTGATGTCACGGTTACCAGTATGTACTTTTTTTATTTCCACTTTATGGGGCTGTCGTTTTGCTGATGCTTCTCAATGTTTCTCCAAAGTGTCCTCACCATTGTTGGAGGTGCTGTATCATTGTGATTGGCCGAGCATTGGTGGGATCTATGCCTCTCTTCTACTGATTCTCTACTACTTTATAGGTAAGTGCTTCAACCTACTAAATCGAATTATTCAACAATTTAGGTCATTGTTGACCCAACCCATTACTGTACTCATGCCATGTTTCTGCAGGCTCTTCGGTACCTTCAGCTTTTGTATTATGGATCATGAGAGAACTGCCTCCTTCAATGGCTATTAGTGTATCCGGAGAAACAAGAACGCTTGCTTTTGTCAGTGAGTATCCAACTACAACACCATCGCCGCATTGGAATACTATTGCTACTGCGCAGAATCAGGTTCAAATGCCTTATTAGTTAAGGAACTTGAAACTAAATCTGAGTTCAAAACAGAATTGCACTCTCAATTAGAAAAACAAATTTAGCATATTTTCGAAAAGTTTATAGCAAAATAGGAATTCAAGAGTGAGCTCCAACAAAAGGTAGTAAATTTCATTATTTCTATTCCATTTGGTTGACAAATGTACTCATCTCAAATAATAGCATCTTTATAAATAATATACAGGTAAAGGAGCTTGAGAGCAAGCTTATGGAGTGAAAAAAATGAGAGGCTTTAACATACCAACAAAAGGTATTTGAATAAATATTGATTGAATATATTACTGTTGGAAATTTAAAAACCAATGCATAATGTTTGGATGCTGAAAATAGGTCAAGGATATTTAAGACAACTGAAAGTCCAAGTCATACAGTCAAAGTCCAACACCATGATCCTTTTAAGGTAAGGTCGTAAAGGTTGCAACTTAACAAACAAATTCTCGAAAAATGGTTTACTATTTTATCTCTAATTAATAATACAAGCACTGTGCAGGTTCTCAAGACAAAGGATTACATCCATGTGATTCGGTAACATCACATTCAAATCTGAATTTATCATCACCGAAAAATCATCTTAATAGGTAATGTTTTATTTACTTTGTTCAGATACAAATCGAATTAGGTTAGTTGGTCAATTTTAATGTATAATGATATAAGGATTAATTGAATTTTAATTATTGATTTTTGTTTTGAAATCAACCATGCCTCGATATGATGTGACTATATCACTCTGTATCGACACTTTTGATCTCAATTTTCTTATCAAATTCAGATTGTTTAAATGGCTTATTATGCTCAGTTTCTCGGTTTATGTTATGCTTATAACAATATACTTCTATAAAATGGGTGGCACTATAAGAAAGTTTATTTGATGAATTGCACTTTTAAGTGTTTGATATAATGTATCAGTAAATGTGATAACATTGTTTTGTGTTAAACTATTTGCATGTTAGGACGTGATTCATGAAGCAAGACTACGAAGGAACAAGGTATGTGTTTATGTTCTTCTAGCCGTTAAAGATACAAACTACAATGTTGGTGAAGCTGGTATAATAGAAAATAATCAGTTTAAAACTCACCCTTTTCTTGCGAATATTTTAAAGAGTGGAATTTAGCTGGTATAATAGAAAATAACCATTTGCTTCTATATGCTAGGCCCATTGCTGATTATGACATCGAAATAGCGATTATTGATTTTCCATTCAACTAATGTCATCCATGTTACACATGAACTATATTATCACTGATTTAGAGGCCTTTAATTTAGATAGAATGTTTGTAGCTTTTATTATGAATGTTTGTAGCTTTTAATATGTATATGAATAAGTTTTCACGGGTCAGAATTTGTCAAACTGCATTGGCCTAATGATGAAGCCAGTTGGAATAAATAAATATTTTCGAGTGTAGTTGTTGTCAGATCCATGCCCAAGCCTAAAGATATTGTATTAAATGCGATTGACTTAGCAGACCGTTTTGTAACAAAATTACAGTCTTTAAATTGTGAGTATTTGCTTCTCTCTATCACCCTGTACATTCACACACCACTTTAGTTTCATTTAGTATAGTCCTTTTGCACACTGTTACTGTGAAATCTTAGATAGCACTTTTTTTTTTCATTATACTAATGTAGGATTTGTTTTTCTTGTATTTTGTTAGGCAAGCCTATGGTTGTGTCTTTTCGAGCCTACTCCATGGATCAGATTATCATGATTCTCAAACAACGATTGATGGTAAGCACCCTTTGTTTTCTTTCTAAAATTGAAGTATCAAATTTAGCAAATGTCAAGTACAGGTGACAAACAAGCATTAACGATTTTTAAAAGATCACATGGGAGAAATAAAGATTTCAACTTTGCATTGTTTTTTGTATCTGAAGTTGGTAGTTAGCTTTATAAATTTATTGTCAAGATTCAATGTATCGGTCTTGCAAGTTTCACCCATCCAAATGCAGGTTAGCTACTTATCTAGCTAGCTGCAGTTGGGTGATTCCAAATGATTTTGGAAATGATCAATGCTAATGAATTAATGTTGTTTGCTTCATGATTCATTTATGGTTACCCATTTTCTTCAAAATCTCTTATAGTGAATGTTTTGTTTCATCAGGCACTCCCTTACACTGTCTTCCAGCCACAAGCACTGAAACTCTGTGCACGGGTGAGTACACCAAGCTTTCATTTATCTATTTATCTTTCCTGTTGATAGCAATATAATCATATAAGTCAGTGGTTTTCCTTACCCCTTTAAGACTGTCACTGCAAATATCAGTGACCAGTAAAAGTTTGATTAGCAAATATAAATAAGACACATTTTGATTATTTACAGAAAGCAGCCGCACCATCTGGAGATATGATGAAAGCTCTTGGTATCTGCAGGTTGACATGTTTTTTAGTTACTTTATAAAGTTAAAAACAACTTACATTCTTATACATAAATATATGATAATACTGGGATGGTGCAGTGATTAATCTTGATCCCTTTTTATATCTCCAGGGGTGCAATTGAAATGTTTGAAACTGAGCTTAGAGAAAAAACCTGTACTTCAAATTTGAATTCAATGGTATTTCGTCTACGATATCCTTTAAATTCTTTCCATAATGAACTGTATTTGGATTCTGATATTGCTATAATAACTTTTGTAAAATCAGGCATCATCATAGTGCTTATATTTACTTGAATTTGTTGCATGTAAGGGTTGATCATATGGCTATTTCTTTATCAAGGGCTTACAAATCACCAATAGTTGACACTATATAGTCCATTCCCCAGCATCAACAGGTACCCGTTGTATCTATCATTCAATCACCAGTTACATATTCATGTGCAATCTTAAGACTGATATACCTTTTATTTGAAGTGGACTAATTTTCTATTCTCTCTTTTGGTTTAGATTGTATTATGTTCTGCTGTGAAGCTTTTCCGCAGGGGAAAGAAGGATACAACTATTGGAGAGGTATAGTTAATAATCATATTATCTTTCACGATAAAGTATGATGTTGTAATCTATATTTACCAAGTTTTTAACCAATTTATGTTTATTGAAATAGTTAAACAAGTACTATATTGATCTCTGCAAATCAACTTCGATACCACCTGTTGGAATAATGGAACTTTCATGCATGTGTAGAGTGCTAGGAGACCAGGTAACTTGTGGCACCTTTCTGTTAATTTCCTATCTATCAAACGGCAACTTCATTCTTACAGAAAATGACCTATCAACTTATGTCATTTTGTAGGGAATCCTCAAACTTGGCCAATCAAGAGACGATAAATTAAGGAGTGTGACTTTGCAGGTAGATGAAGCAGACATCAATTTTGCATTACAGGTATACAAGATAACTTTTTGCTTTCTAATAGACATGTCAAAACATCTATGTATTATGAGAATGAGCCCCAAGAAGTTGAATATAAGGTTAGAAACAATGCCTTTACTGCCTCATACACTTCATATGCTTACAATGTTGTGCAACTAAAAAGCCTTTGATATTCTCTCTTATTGCAGATTATTGCCATCCTATGCATGATCACAGGTTTCAAACTGAGGTAGAAAACAACAACTTAATTCCCAATGTTGGCATCTCAGGTTTTAGTTTTTCTTCTTATGCATCTTAGTTTTCATTTTTTTATAGCAATTTAACATTACCACATTTTTAAAGTTTCTAAAAGCCTCGAATGAGTAGATGCCATCAACTTTTAAATGATGGTAGAAATGGGTTAATTCATAATACACATGTTTTTTCTACGGGTCATATTTATTATGGGACATGCCCCATTGACCCACAAACACCGTAAATCATAAGTTTTGTGTGTCATTTATGGATACAAAAAAATATTATGACAAGAGAATAAGAGCATTGACTAATGATTTGGGAGGTTGAAAATAAACGGTGAGCAACATTTAACCTATTCCGGATAAAGTTTGTACTTTTTACCTTTTTGACCCATTTTTAGATAATACACATCCCAAAAGGGTTGCGCAATAATAGGGCAGTAATCAGAAAGTCGAGAGTTACAACAACCCCGACCAAGGGACCACATCATTCAAGAACGTCACCACCTGAACCCACAAACGCAATGCAGAAAGTCGAGGTACGTAAATGCATGCCTTTAGTTTTAGTGTTTATCTGTTACTGAAATATAAACAGATTTGATGTTTTTTAACATGTTAAGACGGATGAACCCTACAACCTCCATGGTTTTAAATTTATTGAGTGTGAACTCTTAAAAGTAAATCATCCTTATCACTTCTACTTTATCATATAGCCAATCAAAGGAAAAAAATGTGGCACCTACATGGCTGAAGTCATGTATATTGCTGAAATCGCTTCATTACGTGATTAACTATATTTACGTTATGGTGGATATTTCGAAGGTCAAGTTATTTAGTGTTGTGTGTAACTGATATAAAAATTTAGTAGTTTCTTAGTTTTGGTCACATCTATGTTCTACATTTTAGTCAAATGGTATCTGTATTGCATTCAGTAGTTACACAAATTGCATATTTTGGTTAGAAATGACAAATATGTTGTAATAGATTGTTAGAACAATATATATATATTTTTTCCATTACTAATCTTATAATTTTCTTACTGTTTGCTAGAAGGAATCCATGTTGATGTACAAAATGAGGCAACAAGCTCTAAACAACATCCGGCTGAGTGGTATTTCTCAAAATTATCTCAGATAAGGAAGAAAAAATGGGACGCTTTTGAAAAGCGCAACATGAAACAAAGATAAAAATATAAACCAAATAAGCTTAAGGCAGACCAAAGAAGATACAAAAAGATGGACCTTCAGGAAGCAGAAGATGTTACGGATGAAGAGCAAGTGGAAACAATAGATTATGATAATCTGCATTTAGCATATGATCAAGAGAAAACACATAAATTTAATTGTTATATTGCTCTTTGATAAATCTTATTATGTTTATGTCATTTTATAAAGATTTCAATGTTTTGTTTTTTAAATTTTTGGTATGATTGTATGTTTTTATTATGTTTTGTTATTTTCAATATTTGTTTATGTACACTTAATAATATTGATATTATTATGAAGCGAACCCGCCCAATTGGGCGGGTTATGTAGCTAGTGTATATATATATATATATATATATGTGTGTGTGTGTGTGTGTGTGTATATATATATATCAAAGAAACTTAAACTTGATCATTTGAATTTGGTTACATGTTACTTTATGATGTTTTCACTCACTCCAATTGCAAGATCACAGCGACCCCACCAAGGAGGTAAGGCCAGGGGGAGGTAGGGGTAGTGGAGGTCGGGATGGCGGCAGGCCGCCGCGACGCCAAGCCACGAAGAACGTGGCGCTCAAGAAAGCCGTGGCACTTAGCGGCCCGCAGTCTATTGAGTTCGAGACTAATGATCAGGGAACGTATTGTCATGTGGGCAAGCACTCAGGGTGGTTCAGCAATTATGTCGGCGAGCTCATTAGGCATCTACCGTTGCACTATGACTCCTGGTACAGTATAGAACCGGAGAAGACGGCTCACATCCTTCCACAGCTTGGGGTCAGTTATTTCATTTTCCTTTTATATTGTTATGTTATTGTGTTTATTTATTTAAATCTACATATTTATTTAAATTTGTTTATTTATTTATATCTCTATATTTAATTATTTGAATGTGTACATTTATTTAATTGTTTAAATGTGTATATTTATTTAAATTTGTTTATTTATTTATATCTTCATATTAATTTTAACTATATTTGATTGCAGCGCATGTTTAATTTGGAGCGTCACATGCGCGAATCAAACTCGGAGAACATTCGGACCGACATCACTACGTATCTGGCTAAGCGATACTCAGACAACAAATATGATGTTAGGAATATAAATATTCATATGAAAGACTCGGTCACCCCGAGTATCTTTTGGCATTAGATAGCTCGTAGGCTTTATAGTTATAGTTTAAATATTGTTTCACCATGGAGTCGGGTCGGGTCTTTACCCACTGTAGCCCGCTCCATAGCCCACGTGAGGCGTTAAGTAAGTTATATAAATACCCTCTCCCACCAAGGAAGAGGGTTGGAGCTTCGTTCACTTTAATCTAATATACTTCACTTTCTCTCTCTAGAACTCCCACTTCTCTCTCTAAGATTCGGCCAAACCACAAAGATTAGTGTGTGTTATGATTATGAATATCTAACAATTAGTATCAAGAGCCATGGTTTGATTAATAGGTTGTGTGTGCTTAAATTCGTGGTGGTTATTTTTCTTTTCTTTTCCTTTGGCTCGAATTGTAAAGAAAGCAACATGTTTATGGTTTGATTCATATATGTGTTGTACTTTCGAGCTTAGGATAGTTATTATAGCCTACCTTGGTTACTAGATAGCGTAGTTCATAAGTTTAGTATACATTTAGGGCTCATTAGAGAGTTTTTGTGTATTGGTTCTTGGTTGCGATTTGGTAATATTCTTGGCTGCGATTTGGTGTTTCATGGTTGCGATTTGTGTGGGTTGGGAAAGATTGTGTTGCGATTTGGGTTAGTCTAGATCTGCGATTTGGTTTTTAACTAAAAAGGGAAAAAGACAAAACTGCAAGAAAGTGACACCTTTGTCCGTTTATGAGTTGCGATTTGTGGTTGCTATTTGGAATCTGCGATTTGGTATTGCGAGTTGGTCGTTGCGATTTGGTGATTTTGATTTGGTGATTGCGATTTGGTGATTGTGATTTGGTGATTGCGATTTGCCTTCTGCAATTTGCTTCTGAGTTTTGGTTTCTGCGATTTGCCTAAAGTTGTGATTTGGGTGTTGCGTTTTGCTAATTGCGGTTTATCTGTTGCGTTTTGAGTGTTGCGACTTGCCTTTGACGACTACGATTTGCTCCCTGCGGTTTGCCATTGTGGTTTGTCTCTTGCGGTTTGACTAAAGTTGACTTTTTACGTCAAAACTTGATGAGTGTCTAAATACTCATCATTTCGTTCACATTTAAGCTACAAAAACATCAGAAAACACTCAGATATGCTTCAAAATACAGGAAATATCAATGAAATGTGTTTTTATGTGTTACAATTGCAAAATGATTGAAAACTGATGAAAAACAGCAAATTTTACATAATTTACAGTTTCAGTCCCCAAACTTTCATAAATTGGCAAATCTAGTCCCTGGAATTCAAAAATGTGGAGTTTTATCATTCAAGGTCCCTGAAATATTCTAAGTTGTAAAAATTGGTCCTTGAATGATTCTTTGGGCAAATTACAGAAAAGGTCCCTGAACTTTTGAAAAATGGCAATTTTGGTCCTTTGGGTTTTTAAAAATGGAAAAATGCAAAATTGATCCTTGTGTTATTGGATTTGAAGGGTTATGATTACTTTGACCAATCCAATGGTTGAAGGAAGTGGGATTTGACCAGAAGACCAAGTGGAACTCAAATGACTATAAAGAAGAGAAGAGAGGCAATAGAAAAGGCACCTTGGGCTAGCCTTGGTCAAGTAGTGTAACGATTTAAATGCTTTCTTTAAAATTCAATGTCTTTTAATGTTTTTATGTTGTAATTTTCATCAAAATAGTGTAATGAAACTTTATTTTCAGTTTAATTGCAAGTTAATTTCAGTTTCAAATTTTTTACTTCAATGCCTTCAATTTTCCAAGTAATTTAATTTCATGTTAATGTTAGTGTTTAGTGGACTCTTTAAGCCATATAAGCTCCTGACAAAAGCTTTAAAGCTTGTAGAACCCATTAATTCAGTTTTAGACTATAAAATTCAGAAAATACAAAAAAATCAAGAAAAGGTCAATGAAAGTCAACCTGTGGTCCAATAAGCAGTTCTGGGGGGGGGGGTAGAAGCTAATCTGGATGGCTTTTCTGGTTTCTAGCTTGTTGACAACAAGCTAGGAGTGGTTTCTGATCCTTGGTTCTCAGTTTCAGCTTGGATTCACTTGTAAGCTCATTTTTATCCATTTTTGCTATTTACTGTTTCAGTGCTTGTTATACTTTAATTTTCATGTTTTCATGTTCCTTTGCTGTTTATTAGTCATATTAGAGCTTAATCTTAGGTTAGTATGTTTTGGATTGGATTGTGGTTTGAAAATGTGTCATGACTGTCACTATGCTTGTTTTTGAGAAACCTAGGTTTAGACTTGAGTGACTACTTGTTTATGCTTAAAAGGGTCCATTTTGACACTTTGGTACCCCTGGCTTTGATGGAATAGGTTTACACAGTCCAATGCTATGAAAACCTCAGTTTGATCTAATTTAAGGATTGTTTGGATTTAATGATGATTCTGTGTTTAGGGTTGTTTGAATGGTTGTTCTTGTCTGATGTACTCTTCATATGGCCTAAGGAACTCAGTTGAACCTTAATCTAATAGTCTTACTCATGAAAAAGTCAAATTGACACTTGTACTAATTTATGTGTTGACTGTGATGATGTTGGATCCTATAATCTTGTATATTTGTTTAAATGTTGTGTATCTTTGTTTATCTCATGTTCTTATATCATAATATAACATATTCAATGAGTAGATTAAGTTTTAAATTCAGTTTAGTCAAACTTATGTGTTCTTAGTAAAAGTCAAATTTTCATTTTTTCTGTTTTAGAATAAACTTGTGATTTTCATTGTGCCTTTGTTTTTAAGTTTCTGTTTAAATGCTTTTAGGGTTTTATAGTTTTGCTGCTTATCTTTATTAGTGTATTTTTGTTTATTTTTAGTTCCAATGTTTAAGTGCTTATTTCGTTGCTTTTTCTTTGCTATTTTTGCCCTGCACCACTGCCTAGGCAGTCAATATTGCATAAGCTTCATTAATTGACCCTAGCTTGTGTTCTTGGCATATTTGTGTTGCCTTTGTGGCTTAGTTGTTATGTTCATATTTGTTTTTCCATTTGTAGCTTAATTAAGTAGCTTAATCATCTTCCAAATTTTGTGTCACACCCAACCTCACCTCACTGAAGCAAACAGTTAAGGTTGAGTTGTGTTCTTAAGTTCTTAAACAGACTCCCCATTGAGCTTGAGCTTGTGATTTTGGTTTCATGTGAAGCTAATCTAACACACTCACTGTTCCAATGTAGGTTGAGCATTTTTGAGCTTATTTGATAAGTTATATAGGAGCTTGTGTTTGCCCATTCATAACAGTTCAATTCTTTGAACTTACACCATTACCACAGCTCCTAATAAGCTCATTAGTGATCTAGAGCTTGTGTGTTTTAGCTTTTTGTGAAGCTCATCCACTCAACTTTTAGAACATGTGCTTAATTTTCCCTTTGCAGCCCATTTACTAGGGCTGCAACTAGCTTTTTGACTTATCCACTTTTCTGAGTGCAATGAAACTCAGTAAACCATAGCACCTTCATAAGCTCACAAAAAGCTCATTACTGGGACATAGCTGGTGAATTTTGTTTCTTTTTGAAGCTTATCAACCAGATAATAAGTCCCAGTGTTTTAATTTCATGCCCTAGCTTATTTGCTAGGGCTGCTATAAGCTTTTTGATTGTCCCATATTGTCAGTATACACTGATGATCAGGGGAATTATAGCTTTTTCATAAGCCCCTCACAAGCTCATCTGTGGACCAAAATGGTTGAGCTTGGGCTTTTTGGAAAGCCAACCAGGCCACCTTGATACTTCAATTCATATTTTGGCATTTCAAGCTTATTCTCTTAGCTTAATTTGCCATTCAAAAAAGTTGCAGGCCTGAGTTTGGACTGTGTGTAATTTGGATTTGCTTATTAGCTTATTGCTAGCTTATGGGTGAATCCCAGTGCACCAAATTGTTCATACTTGTTCATATACATTGTACACATCTTATTTTTGCTTTAGTTTCATGTGTGGAGCTTATACCAAGCTTATTCAAGCTTTCACTCCTTCCAAGTTTAGCCAAAAAGCTAAACTGTCTAAAACTTAAGCTCCCACATTTTGCACCATTACAGTCCATTTTCTTGTTTATACTTATCCATTGGACTTGTATAGATCTTATTTTGCCCTTGGTTTCCTGTACAAAGCTGTTTTCAAGCTTATTCTAAGCTTTAGCCTCAACAGTTAAGCATAAGCTTGACTGTCTTGAGTCATAAGCTCATGGAGTGCTTATTTCTTAGTTTGTATAGTTTTGTCTTCATTAAACTTGTATAAATTCAGTATTTAAATAGTCCAGAAAAAGAAAATTCCAAAAAAGAGCTTGTACAAATAAGTGATAGCTTCTATTTAGAAGCTTATTTGCTTATTTGCTTATTTTTGTTAAGCACATATAGTTTTTATATTTTTCTTAGGATTCTGTATTTATTTAATAAATATGTAAAAAGTTTCAGATTTTTCTTTATTCATTTAATACTTATAATAAATCAGTAATAGTTTTTAATACTTAATAATAGTTAATAATTAATAATAAATAGAATAATTGTATAATAAATATAATCTTAGTTTCAGAAATTCTTTTATATTAGTTTAGACTTTTCTAAGTTTTTATTTTATTTTTCTAGGCTTTATTTCATATTTTCTTATTTTTAGGTTATTATTATATAGTAAATAATTAATAATAAATCCAATACTTGTAAAATAAATACATACTTAGTTTTAAAATTCATTTTATAATATATTAGACTTTTCCAATTCATTATTTCATTTATTTAGGTTAATTTTAGATTTTCTTATTATTTAAGTTATTTTTAAATACATTTAGTTTGTTTTTAATTAATAATAATTATGTAAATAGTATAATAAATAATTTTAAATTTCTAATAATTTTCTTATTCTTTTAGGATTCCAAAAATATAATTTTCACATTTGTGCGAGTTGTATTTGACTGAATTCACTTTTTATTTTGGTACGGTTACGTAATTATTACGTAAACGTACACGTTTTAGGTTTTTAGGTTTTCTTAACTTTTAACTAAGTTTGTAAATATAGTTAACTATTTTATTTTTATTTAATTTGCATTTAAGCCGTTAAGGCATGCAAATTCCCTCTTTGGGAATGTTTGTTTTATTTCATTTTGTACGTTTACGTTTATTTGAATCTAAACGTACGTTTGTAAATCCTTTTACATTTTAGGGTTTCTGATTGCACGTTTTTAACGATATAGCTGTGACAGAGCTATTACTATTCACATTCCTAGTGTTAGTCAATCAGATTCCTGTTTCTATATATTCAATATCATTTCATTACACACATTCGTTGTATTACATTTTACACACCTCGTTGGGACATAACGACCCGGGGATATAATTTTGTACTCCCATGGAACTAAATTGCATTTGGTCCTAGATTGGTTTGACTTTTATGGTTGACCATTCACAAGTGGTTGACTAATATAAAGATGACTGTTTAGGACCAATCAAAACTTCAAACGGTCATAACTTTTGAACCGTAACTCCGTTTTCAACGAAATACCTGTCAAAACGACTAAAATAACCTGAATATTGTGAGGCTTCACACAAAGTCCATTGCATCTACTAGTGTGAGGCTTCCCTTTAGATACACAATGCCCTTTAACTAGGTCCATTGCATCTACTAGTGTTGGCCCTATTGTTAAAACCAAGGCACCTATGGTTTCAGTAGCTCCCAGAGATTGTTTGCATTAACCAAATGGAACCCAACTTAAATTGGAGATCCGACACTCCAAACTCTCTTCTTTCATCTGTTTTCAAATGAAGGTAGTACAGATCGTCCTTTAACATTTGGACTCAGGCTGCTCACAACATATGAGGGGAAACGACAATGACGTTTGAACACATCAGTTCAAGCCTTGTTCTTCAATGACAATGACGTTTGAACACTGCAGTTCAAGCCTTGGGCCTCAATGTCAACATAATGGCGTCTGCTAAAAACACTCCAGGCCCCGTTCCTCAAAGAAAAGAAAGGCATACGCTTGAGTGCGCTTTATCTTCGGAAGAAGAGAAATCTTCTTGTTTCTGACTGTTCTCATCAACAAGCTTCATACTTGTTCCATGCTCGTTCAATCATCAAGTGGATCTACTTTCATTAGATTGTATTTTTATTCACTCAATCAAAAATGGCAACCTCAAATGCAATTTTTGAGAGGTAGAAGTGTGAACAGTAGATCAACCTCATATGCACTTGTTCAATCAAAAATGGCAACCTCATATGCAATTTTTGAGGGGGAGAAGTGTGAACAGTGGATTGAAGTACATTTGATTGTATGTTCACTCACTTTTTGGGCATGTGACTCTAATTGTGACTACGGAGTTGATCAGGTATCACTTATTTGATATTGAAGTTGACTTTCACAAAGGCGTGATCTTATTTTATCTTGAATTCGGGGTTGGTTGGATGCATGACTTTCAATGATAACTTGCTCGTGCTTAAGATTTAAGTTGAAGACTTAGTTTATCTAGTTACCAGCAGTCGGGTTAAATGTTTGAAGACCTGGATAACAATCACTTAAAGGAGTTATGTTGTAGTACTCAGTGTCACACGCCGATGACGTTGTGGATAATCGCAAGAGGTGTTAATGTCTCATACTTTGGTTGGGTATTGAGTACTTAGAGATTTGCTTGGAGCATAAATTCTCTACACCGTTCTTCCAACATTAGTGCAAGCTTAAGTCACGAGAACGGGGAATTCTACTTCAGTTTCAAGTTTGGTATATCGGGTTTGCTCCATCAGTTATCACTTCAAATAGCCTACTTAAGGGTTGGTAAAGATAGTAAGAGAGAGTTTCGGTAGCGGTTGATTCTCACTTGATACATTTGAGCCAATTTTGTTCTTCTCACAAAATTTCAAGTATATGTGCATAAAATGTGTTGCTGATTGTAAGGTATCAAAACCAGCAAGGGGGAAGGAGACATACATCTGAACGCACAACGAGTACACGTGATGAACTTTATACTTCTTTTTAATTGAAGTTATTCCGGGAAGACAAATGTCATAACCGCAGAGAAAATCAGTGTTTTAACTCGTGGCTTTTGGTGTATTATTCCAACTACGTGGGGGAAGAGATGTAAGAAACAGTTTCTGATGATTAAAGAGATACACAATTGTATGATGATTTCTCTGGTTAGGCGGTAACCTACAGAAGGAAATGTGTTCATCCGGGACTTACTTTATTTTTACGGTACTGCCTTGGTGTTATCATTTCGAGTACATACGGGATAAATTGCTTACACTCGGGACTTAGTTGACTTTGGTGTAACGATTCTCATCTGCAATTTCTTGAAGGGAGAAAAGTGAATTTTCGAGTCTTAATTGATTTTGATGTTACGTTTTCGACTTCATTAATGGGATTGAGTGTGTACTTCGGGTTTTTGAGCTTCATACAATGAGACTGATTGCATCACTTCAACTACTTGGGGGAAGTGGCCTCTTGATACTTTTGGTATGCATTACTTTAGCCTTCAGCGAGAAGAAATATGAGAAGAATTACTCAAGCGTGAGATGATACGTTGCTGATCTATTTGATGATCCCTCGAATGGATAATCACGATGATTATTCTTAAAAGGAGCAGCAATATTTGATGTGGTTTGCTACGGATTTCGCTGTGAACTTAACTAATATAAGCTTGAAAGAGAGCTTTGAAACTACTCAAAAAGAAGATTGTCGGTTTGGGGGGAAGCTATCAAAGCTTCACATTGAGAAGGCTCAAGTTCAGACGATCATTCAAGAGCCTCGAAAGCTTTGGTGATGAAAGTTTAAGAGATGTTGACTACTGACTTCTACAGCGTACATAACGATATCCTCATTTCGGTATTCATGTCAACATCTTCTTAAATTGAATAATATATTTTGTACATATCTTATACCAAAATGTAAATAGAAAAATATAAAACCAACAAAAACCATAAAAAATTCAGAAAAATAGAAAATTCCAAAAATAGTTTTTCAAGGCATGTCTTCTGGTATCGATAACATTTACGATCCTAGAAATGTCATTCAATAGTGAAACGGGACTTTAAATGAAGTTTGAGCAGAAGTTCAAAAAGTTTTCAAAACATGCCTAAATGGCTTGCTATTTCTTCATATATGCAACCCGGTTTTTCAAAATGAGGAAAGCACGTCGGCAAAAAGATGGCTGTTCCTAACAACGGGTGAAGTTCACCCGGGCATGGATTACTTCATATCCGTGCATCCCCGATTTAGTGTACGCTTCAGTGCATTATTTATGGTATAATAAGAGAAGTCTTCTTTGTATACAAATAATTTTCCTTCTATGATTCTTCTGAAAATTATTTGTGAGACACATGGTGGTAACGTGTTGTTTGAAATTCTTTCAGACTTGGACTGTTCATAAAATTTGTCACTCAATCAATGACTACAGCTCGTTAACTCGAATACGGTTCATTGATTGAGGGGGTGAGTGATTTGAAATTTTATATCATCAAACGGGTTTCTTGGTTATCTCATAATTGTTAGAAAAGATTTTTGTAGTTGGGGTATTAGTTGAAGAGGAACTTACTAAGCTTTATTTCAAATGGTCAAATGTGTTAGTTGTTAGAAAGATTACAAATCTCAAAAGGTTTGAAATTCTTGATCGGGGGAGAGAATGTGATTTAAATATGAAAACTGCTAAAATGTGATCTTTTGAACTCAAGTGTAGGCTCTCTCATATCTACTAAACTCTTTCGTATATCGATGCACATATTGAGGGGGAGCGAATGATTTATGATGGCAATTGTGGAAGAATACCAAAGACCGACCATTTTATTTAATGTACTGGAGTTATAAGGATGATAAGGTTAGGTATTCGTTCCCACGATCCTGCCAGAGCCGGAGGGATCTACCCAGGGATAATCCACTAGTTAGTGTAGAATTCCTTAGGTATGATAAAAAAAGGAGCAATGTGAGAATAAGGGAAGAGTGCTGACTAAGATGGAGCTAGTACTGGAACAAACCCAACAAAGTACTAGTCATGAAGTCTCAGTAAGCACTGAAAGGGTTGAAGAATGAAAAAGAAATGTAAAGATAAAGGGTGAAAAGAAAGAAGCCCACCTTACACTTTAGGCAGAAACCGGGTCAATACATATGTTGTCAGAATCATTTAGTTAATTGCTAACATTAAAGACAAGTATCATGGACCCAGTGATACGCTGCACAACCCTCCCTAGCCACTCAAGGTCCCTCAAAGGACTCTTGTTTCATTTGTCACGGAGATCAATACATTTCTATCATCTCTCCCACTCCGAGTTAGACGATATTGAAAAGATGGCAGTCCTCTCCAGCCTCCGATCACTAAATCAAAATGCACCATTGAGTCTAGAGCCAAGAGATCATCCATAAATCTCATTCGGACACACTTAAAATGTGCTTGTTATTTCATAAACCGTGAAAAACAAGAAATATATATACATTAAGAGTCCTACACATTATCCTCGTGGTATTGCCAGAACATCTGAGTGATATGCAAGTATTCACAATGAAGATGGAAATCCTTCTAGAGCGAACATCAAACAAGCTCTTGGTAAGTGACATGTAAGATCCTTCATGGATCAAACTAGTGACAACTGGAAAGAAACGATGGGGCGATTCACATTTGAATCAAACTTGTTCCAGGAAATGGATTGACGGATGCTTTTGGAAAACTTTTAATGTACTCACCAACTGAGTTTCGAGCACATTGATTGTCTAAATTTTCAAACAAAAGTGTTTATGATAGAAATGTGATTCAATTTATAAAACCCTCGTCGTGTTGCATAAAATGTTTATCCAGTGACACGCGAGTGATTTTTCTAATCAATTTCTCATCAATCAGTGGGTATTTAATTCACTGATTCACTCTACCGTGCTGTCTGCTTTGAGACGTTCCGGTATGAGAACATGCTTAGTATGATGATTCTAATGTTAATTCGTCGGATGATTCTTTACAACAAGCTGGAAAGTCCTGTCAAGGAGAATTTTCTTTAAAGGAGATTCTACCTGATCACAGGTCGGTCCTCATGGAACCGAAGGTTAATCCAACCAAACCGAGCGAATGACAAAGCCATATTCGTTCTCCAACTTTATTGCTAACTGTTTTATTTCAGATTTATATAAAGATCGTGACGGTGGTACCTAATTCCAGTAGAGACATGTCAATCCACACCCCATGCTCACACGACCAATTCATTATCAAAGGATCATGAAAGACTTACAACAATGCTTTCGCAACTCTGATGCAAAGTCTCCTGATCCAGAAAAGTGTGAGCATGTCGGTCCAATGGTTACTACATCACATGAAGGCGATACTACAAAGGATGAACTTGGAGATTTATGGTGCCTGATGATCTCAAAGAAAGCTCAAAGATCACATATGCCAAAGGAATATTAATCACACGATCATTGCTTGAAGTACAAAGTGTGCTGAACTTGAAGAATAAAAAGAATACGAGCTAGGAATTTACAGTCATGTAATAGAATGCTAGAATTCAAAGTGTATTTTCCAGGGTGACCTCCCTTAGGGGGATATTGTTAGGAATATAAATATTCATATGAAAGACTCGGTTACCCCGAGTATCTTTTGGCATTAGATAGCTCGTAGGCTTTATAGTTATAATTTAGATATCGTTTCACCATGGAGTCGGGTCGGGTCTTTACCCACTGTAGCCCACTCCATAGCCCACGTGGGGCATTAAGTAAGTTGTATAAATACCCTCTCCCACCAAGGAAGAGGGATGGAGCTTCTTTCACTTTAATCTAATATACTTCACTTTCTCTCTCTAGAACTCCTACTTCTCTCTCTTTCACTCTCTAAGATTCGGCCAAACTACAAAGATTAGTGTGTGTTATGATTATGAATATCTAACATATGACATGAAGCATGATTTCTTTACCAGACAGGGTGGGGCTGCGAATGTGGAAGCGATCAGAAGAAGACCTCCTCCGAACATGGAGCAGTCTGTGTGGGAGCAGCATGTGAATTTATACATGTCGGAGAAGGCAAAAAAATGAGCTACTGTGAACAAAGAGAACCGAAAGAAGAACAAGGTTCACAGCCGCCACGTTTTCAGATCATTGGCCGCTTCTCGACACGAATATGTAAGACACATTTTATTTTTATAAGATTATTTAATTTTAATTATATATTAATTAAAAGTATTTATACTAAATAAAATATATATGGTGTTTGATTTGTCATTTTAATTTGTTTCATCCTATATGCATGTGTATATACAGTTCGAGAACAGCGAGGACCATCAGTATCCGTCCCTCATCCAGAGCTTTTTTGACACCCACTGCAAGGATGGTGTATGGTTGCAGGATGAGGCTCGTGTTCAATATGTAAGTATCATTTTTTTCCAAACACGCACTTTAATGATTTATTGAAGCATAATCTAGTAATTAACCCGACTAATATATTAATTTTCTCATTTTTTTCAACTACATAGGAAAATATGGTCAGGCTGAGGGATCTCGGATCGGATACGCCGACAGGGATGGCGTACACAGAGGAGGAGATACTTGCCCGGGTACTAAAGGGCAAGCAGTGTGGTCACATAGCCGGCAGGGGCAGGGTGGTACCCGGCTTGAGGAGGCCACGGTTACCATACACCCCGCCTCCACCTCCAGGTATGTACAGTTGGATAATACTAAATAACTCATCTTATGTATTGAAATGGCCGCTTTTAAATTTTGATTATTTCGTTTTTAGGTATGTACACTGGGCCCCAGATCGATGAGAAGCTTGCTGAAGCTCAGAAGAAGATCGATGAAGCTGAAAAGAAGAGTGCAACAGCTGATAAGAAGAATAGAAGAGCAGATAAGAAGAGCAGAAGAGCTGAGAAGAAAGCGTCGGCAACTCAAAAGCAGCTCGATTTGTTGATGGGTTTTGTCTTGAGCAGCCCGCGATGGGACTAGTTTATTAGCCAGGTTGGTTCTCGAGGTGAGGCAGGAGGCGGTAGCGGGTCTGGCGCGAGAGGGAGTGGCGCAGGCGGGAGCGGGAGTGGCTCAGGCGGGAGCAGGAGTGGCTCTGGCAGTGAGAGTATGTTAGGCAACGAGAGTGATGATGATGAGGATCGTCTTAGTGATGATATGGATGACAAAGAGGGTCCGTAGAGGTATATGTGTTATTTTGTGTTGTTTTTATCTTTGAAACTATATTTTGGCGACCCGAATCTTATTATCTTTGAACATTGCGGATATTGCAACATTTGTAGATATAGCAGCTAGGTCTAGCGATTATAACACCCGTTATGTAAAGTTTATAATGTATTTTGAGGGTGTTATAAAGTTTATAGCCATTTTGTAAAGTTTATAAGTGTTTAGTGGTTATATATAACCGTTTTAGCCGTTATAAAGTTTATAGCCGTTCTCTAGTGGTATTGGATGTATTGAATGTCTTGGAATGTAATGGTTAGAAAGTAGGTTAGAAAGCAGGTTATGGTAGATTTTTTCCGCAAATTTTTGCGGCAAAAATCTGGAAATTACAGTTGCGCAGGCTGCTGTGCAACTGCAGTATAACTAAATGTCGACGACATGTCGTCGGCACTTAAGTAAACACAATGTATTATTATATCCCATGTCGTCGGTATTATGTATATACTGCACAATATAATTTGTTGACTTTTATGTAGATTGACTTTGTATATATTACCGACGTCTTGTCGTCGGTATAATATACAATTTGTTGACTTTTGTTGATCCTTATAAGTTCATACCGATGTCTTGTCGTCGGTAGTATATAGAATTTGCTGACTTTCATTGACCCTTCTAAGTTAATACCGATGTCATGTCGTCCGTATTAACTTATAATTACTTAAGTTCGCTAATTAAATCGATAATTATTTAATATGGTCCCGACGACGTGTCATCGGGACAATATTGTCGAACCACAAAAACGTTTGACCAGAAAATCGTGTGGGTCCCACTTTGTCATCGAAGTTGTTTGTCGGGAACTTAAATCCCGACGGAGCATTCTCAACAAGTGGTTGCCGACGACATGACGTCGACAGCTCATTATGCCGACGTCATGACGTCGGTAATATGTAAAAAAAGTCGCCTGCGATTAACCTTAATGTACTAGTGACGGTTAAAAATGTGTAAAATTATAAATTCCACACTTGCTCATGTGTGGTAATTATGGGTGTGACAAATTTTGCTACACATATAAGTGTAGAGATACTATCCAAATGTCTATGGTTAAAAATGTGGAAACACTCTTTCAATGCCCACACTTAAAAGTGTGGCAAAATTGCAAAAAGATGCTTACAATTAAAAGTGTGGAAACATTGTTAAATATTTACACCTAAAAGTGTGGATATATTTTCTGGAAGAAGAAAAAAATAAAAAGAAATTACATACAAATATGTAACTTTTCAAAAACCTGATGCAGGAACAAAATATATCAAAACTGAAGTAAGAACAAGATATTTCAAATGTCTACATTCATTAGTCAAATGCTATTTATTAATCAATCATTTAGCATGTTTTCGAGTAATGTACAAGTAAAGACCAATTAACTGTGAGTATACACATTTTTGATTTTCTACGCTTTTTCTACCCTTTGACATCTGCAATCTTCGCTTTTTCTACCCTTGAGATGACTATACATATCACCTGGATTACAATAGGCTTTTAGATAAGAGGAAGAGGTCCAAGGATCAGATCATTCTATACTTCATCCCCTCTGTCTGTCTTAGATAGTTCTGGCCATTGAAGATTTGACATGTAATCCTCCAAGAAGCTTTGTGAACTCTGCTTCGGCATCAGCACTTCTTCCTCTCTAAATAAGATAAAAGAAAAGAAGTTTATTACAATAAATCATTATGGAATCTGGTCCTACAAAAAAGTGAAACATTTTCTGCGTTGATATAAATGTAACTAAGATGTCATAAATGGATGTAGATAGGTATCAACCAAAAAATGTATATGTTCACAATAGCCAATGAAAGGGGCGCAATGAGCAATTCTAACCTTAAAAAGCCAATGAGGACTTTCTACACAGAACTCCATCAGAAGAGCAAGCAAAGCTGCTGGAACATTAGATACCCAAAAGCACACACACCACCTAATCTAATAATCAAGAAAAAATTATTGCAAATCCAAAGTGGTTGTATAAGAAATCAACAATTACATACCATGTTCCCTACCAACGAGAAACATCATTTGACGGTATCCCAATAAAGAAAGAACATATAAGTCCAAGACATGTTGCAATCTGAGTGAAGTTCACGTATGTGCCTCGCACAAAAGCTGGTGAAACCTAACTTTTGATAATTACAGGTCAAGAAAAGGATAATCTGGAATGCCAACCTAATAAAGTATGCGAGCAAAAGATGAAAGAGTTCGATCAAACTTCTACTCTGTAATGTACAGAGCTGCAACAAGAGGGCTAACACCCATCCCGGTTCCTACAAGAAATCTTCCGAGTAGCATACCTCCAAGACCATCTGCTGTGGCACTGCAATTTATAGTTTGAATAAGTAGGAGCTCAGATCTATCAATCATTGCAAATAGTATAGCTTATAGGAGTTATAGCATTACATTATCCCTTATAAAGTTTTCCACTTTGGAAACTAAAAGGAACATTGTATAAGCTGTTATGAGGCAATTTTGGTCTACGTTTGCCATTGATCTATAGCCAAACCGCAACAATACCATTTAAAATTTCACTTAGGGAGTGATAAAACTTGAAACTAAATTCATGATAGCAACAATTAAATAAATTAAGAGCATAGATGAAATGTACACCTCATTGAAGCACCAATTATCATTGGTATGGCACACAATTGGAATGACCTTCGACGTCCTATCCCATCAGCAATCCATCCACTGATTGTTGATCCAAAAAAAGCACCTCCCAAACATGTACTGACCACCAAACCTTCAATTTACACATAGGTAAATAAGTAATTCAGAAAATAATATGAACATGTGGAGGATACAGGTAAAGTCCATTTTGACACATACCTTCCGCTATTGTATCACCATGGTTTTTCAACGAAGGTCCACAGAGAATTTTATTCTAATTGCCAAGAGGGTAAAATGCCCTCTTACATCGTCTCAACTAGGTCAAAGTGATTGCCATATAAAAGTTGCAGAATTTATATTGTCCTCTGCGACATATTATACGATAAACACGAAGCCACAACCATAATCTAATTGCAAATTAAAAGTACCTCCTAAATCATATTCTCTGTCTTGAGCAGTGAGGCGATCTTTGGAAGAAGTGCACTTGTATGTACCATTGATTATTTCCCTTTGTCGCACTCTCATGTTCAAACACAGAAGATAAAGTCACTACAGAATCTGGCAAACAGACAACCATAACAGTCAATCAATTGCATATCAAATTCCTCTGTATCAATCACATCACTAACTAAACTCATTTCAGTTCAACACCATTGACATGAAACTATTTATACATTTCCTTACTACGGTAAAATTACAAGAGACCACGGTAACCCATGTACTTCAGAAAGGTCAATTCGCGTAACAATTAAATTTAAGATAACATAATTTAGTTCAAAACGGGTGAAAAATCTTACTTATACATAGAAAAATTTAAAAAATAACGAAATGATAAACAATATAAATCAAAATTAAGTCACAAAGGGCTGATTTAGAATAAAGCTAAGTAACTCTACAAAAGGGAATCAGTTTATCTACTAACTAGACCATGTACGCATCATTGAACTTCAAGTTACAACCAAGATACGAATGCTCTGGAAACGATGTTGGGGAAACCTGCAAATGAAACCAACATCATTAGTTTATTCAATTGGTTTTGTATCATACCACACAATACTAAACTATCACTTGAGCAAAAACCACTCTACAAAACATCACCTGCTACATCTAACAAAAGAAAGAGCAAAAAGAAAAAGTCTCCCAAATCTTTTATCTTGAATAGACATAATTTCTTTCATATTGATTGACACACTAAATAATTTATATTGATCAACCTTACTCGACCAATATTCCAAAATACAAATCGCTCATTTTTAATTGAACTTGTTTTAAAATCGTACTAAACCACCAAACTTTTTACCTCAAAACTTATAATCACTTAAGCACATATAAGTTAGCATTTTAAATTTTTTTTACATCTAAACTTAATTGTACATTGACCTTTTCGAACAATTACACCAATGCTCATATAGCCCATAACCTTATATAGTTAGGCTTGGTTGGATCACAGTGAATTCTGTTAATCTGCGGTCAGTAAAAGGTATGTTTAAATAGTGCTTCCCACAAAACGATAGTTTGTTCTTAAAATTTTTGCAAAATCCAGGTTCATGCAATGCCCATACCTAAAAAAAACCCTTAAAATAGACACCCAAGGTTCTATAGTTTAGCATAACAAATTTTACACATTTTGTAAGTATTAGTTATCTTCACAAATATTTTGGTTCGCCAAAACGGTTTTAATTGAGTTTTTAAAATGTGAAAGAATTGCATCTTTAATTGGAGGTTAATAGCTTATCTATCATCATAAACAATAACATACTTGATGAGGTTGGGAAACCTGCAAATGCGCTTCCTTTTAGCATTTAAACACCAGTCTATTCAAATGCATCTTTATTTGGAAACAATAAAGAGAATTGAGGAGTTTCAAGAAATACGGTAACTGATTTCCTTGTATATTTAAGGAATAGTCAAACAAAAATAACAATTGCAGGTATATTGATAGTGTTAAAGGAATTAGCAATTAAAGGGCTGAAACAATCCCAAATATACAGCTATTAAAGTTGAAAATTCATGGACAGCTTCATGTACACGTGGATTAAGTGACGTGGATTAAATGATGTGGCACCTTGTCCAGCGTAGCTTACATGACATGGCAAAATTCAAATAAACTTTTGTTTATTATATATATAGATTGAATAGATCGATTTCCTTTTAATAAAACGAAATAAAACTCGAGCAAAACAAGTGTGAGTACCAAAAATGTGTTAATGTGTGTGTTTAAATCAGTAAGCCGATAGATTACTGAATATAAAAATTCCAAAATTTCATATAACAAGAGGCAATCTCATTCAAGGATTAAATAAATGCCAATTGCAGATAATAAATTACATAATAATTCCAGCAGTGTGTGAAAGTGTTTATTCACTTTTGTAGGCAGGAAAAGGAAACGAAAGAAGTTTGATGTGTTACGTGTGTGTGCAAGTTTTAAATTTAAAAGGGATGAATTACCGAATCTATAAATAACACATACGAGCAAGTGAACTCGTCCGTTATAGAAAGATTATGATGGTAAGTCAGGATTGTTCGCAGGGATTTGTGAGTGAATCGAGTTGTAAGTATAAAAGCTACTAAAAGTAAATCTAAAAAACAAGCAATAATGATAATATGATAATTCAAATGATTAAAACTACACTTTTTTAGACTAATATACTACTCTAGATAAGCATGATTGTGACAACTTTTGTTAACATGTTGGTGGACTAATCTATTGTTCTTACAAGTTAAACCTTCGTCAAGATTTTAGTTTATAAAAACAAGCATTAAGTTTAACCATTCAATTCAAGTTTCATAAGTTTGGATTAACAAACTTAAACAAAAAAATAATCTTTTGTTTTATCAAATAAGCTTAGAAAATGGTCAATACAAAAGGTAACCGATCATAGACAAAAAGGTTACAACTGATTGTAAACTACTAATCTTTCGACCTATGAGGTGGTTTTCAATCAATCCAATTTGATAGACAAAAGCGTTCTTATTACAACCACAATTAAGTTTCTTTGTTTAACCAAGAATAATGGGTAAAAACAATCATTCATAGACAAATGATTATAACTAGTTGAATAACAATAAACCTTTCGACCTTTAGAATTACTAACAACTAGTCAAACTTGATTAACAAATGTCACTATGAAACTTAAGCACAATTGGATCTCAGAATTAACTTGAAATTCAATTAAAACATGTTATCACAATCATACGCAAATCAATAAGTAATATACATCATCTAAGCAAGTGCACAAAGGCGCTAGCCACTCATAGCAAACATGAACATAAACTCAGAATTTTGAACACTAGAAATCATGATTAAAAGTCTTACAATGATTGGAATGAGATTAAAAATGATAAGGTAATGATACCCAAAGTATTGGTGTTGACTTCTTGAGAGTTTTACTTTCAAATGTTGACTTCTTGGACTTTCAAAGTTTCCTAAACTTCTAAGGCCGAATTTGAGAGCGTTTGAGAGTGGTTTATGATTAGAGAGAGTTGATTCATAGTTGTTGTTTGGTATGATGATGTCTCAAATGATTTCCAAAGGCTCTATTTATACTCATCTCAAGGCCTAGGGTGTTTAATGCTTCAACTTGGCCAACAAGCAGAGTGGAATGGCCTAGAATACTCAATGGAAAGGCCTAGAATCATTGGTAACAAGATACCATGCTTAATGATGAAGTTTGGCAAGACAGGTCACCTCCAACCGATCGGCATGGTTGCCATCCGATCGGTTGGTCTTTGAATGCTGTCTCCGAATCGGATATGGGTTGCGTCCGATCGGATGGAAGGTTGCTGTAGACACAATCTTGTACTTTTGGTTTTTGAATTGTATCTTTCTCATAGCTCTTTGTTCTTCATTCAAACTTGATCTTTCTTTGTCTTGGAACTTGGAATCATGAATACTTGAATCTTCATTCTTTGAAATGCTTTTTTGGTGTGGATCTTGACATGAGAATCTTCGTACGATCGTAAGTCCTTGTTTTCATCATTAATCTTTCACCTTTTCTTCCTTTTTCCAGTACTTGGCTACATATCCTTTGCAAACATACTTTGGTGCGATTAAGTAACAAAAGCATATAAATGTAACCAAATAACATATACAAAAAGTAAGAATAACGCTACTAAAAACATGCACAATTTGAGCATTATCAAATTCCCCCACACTTAAACTTTGCTTACCCTTAAGGAAATCTAGAAGTAAAAATAATTATCCACATGGTACTCAAGTATGTTTAGGAAAAATGTGATGCAAATCTAGCAAGTGGAAGTACAAGTTAGATCCATCATTTTAAGCTTTTCTAATTGAAGCATCGAGGTGTTTGACAATACCCTAACGATTTTCTTGCTTGATGAACATTACTAATCACCTCACGAAAAGGGAATGAAATATAATTCACTCAAAACACTCATTTATATGGTTGGTGGAGTATATAATAGAAATCACACTCATTCCTCAGTCATGATCTAAATATTACCATAGGCTTGTACAAGAAACAAAACTACACTGATATGGCGTGAGCACCAAGTATACATATCAAAGAGGTCTTTTATTCGGGTTCAAGGCTTCAAGGTTTATATCAGACTTACGTGCAAATATCTTATGCAAAACATAATAGATCGCTGGCGCGAATTTTTGCATTACCAAACAATGGATGGTCACTAAGGATAACCTTAGATCGCTGGCGCGTTATCTAATTCCTCAAGAACTCAGATGGTCACTATATGTCAATACACTTGATAATTTCACAAAGCCAAAAGGTAAGGATAAGGCATGGGTATGTTTTAGAAAGGTTTGATGATAAAAAAAATATAGTCAAAGTCTACTAACCAAATGTTGCTAGCTATTTCGAACCACTATCATGCAATCTTGAGAAACTCCATACTTGATTGATCAATACATTATTCCATTGCTCATTGGCTATTCTTGTCACCTTATAGCTGAGATGACTTTTTTTTCTATTTTTTTTTTAACATAAACTCTTCAATTGTCATCTTATAATTGCGATGACTAGTCTTTCACTTTACTTTGATAACTGCTCATGGAGTTTGCAACTTTCTTCGAACTTTCATGATTTCCCACATAACATCCATCTTGTCAAATAGCTAGCAACCAACCAAGACTTGACTAATGGTAAGGCTAGGCTAAAAAGTGTAAAATCATTTTGTATTTTTCTAAATTTATTCAAAAGAAAAGATAGGCTCAGAAGGTGTAACTAGAGGTATCTAGCGTTAAAGATAAATGCTAACAATAGGGTTTATTTTGGTGGTTAACTAGTCAGTGTAACTAGCTAAATATCAATACGGAAGGCTATTTGGGTTAAATCCTAAGGTTGCCTCTTATCACGCATATACACGTATATCACACACGAAATGTGATCTCACAATGGTCTCGTAATGATTTACAAGCACAAGTTCTAGAATAAATAAAATCACTGGTATACACATAGCAAAAGAATCAAAGAATAAAAGATGTATGCTTAATACAGAACAGGCTCAAATCCTCACAATTTAGTGGAAAGGCTATAATATGTGCTAGCTAATGTTATCGACCCCAGAATGGATTGCAATATTAATCGGGACACATCTCAATTTTTCAAAAATTAGAGGTTTCACCAGTGGATAGATCCAGTTATTCTAATATGTTATCCTAAAAATGACAAATAACTAGATCGTAAAGGCAAACAAAAATTTAAAAACTTAGCTCGAAATTCATAAATTATCCTTATTTTCCAATTCACCCCCCACACTTAAGTTAAGCATTGTCCTCAATGTGATGGACGAACTTCAAAGTATGAAAATAGGGAAATAAGAGAATAAACCATATTTTTCGGGCTTTATATGATTCTTTGATCCAAGTGTCCAAGCTTGGTAATCATTACCAGCAGTAATCTTAAAACAAACAAAACAAACACATGAAAATATTTCTACATTTTATTAAAAAGTTAGTGGTACACCCCTACACTTTAGTTCAACTAAGGGATTAGAGAAACTTTGGCGTGTAATCACTTTGAAAATAAAAATAAGAATTAAAAATAGCAAACACACGGGTTGCCTCCCGAGGAGCGCTTGTTTTATTAACGAGTCATCAGCCTGACTCAAACTTCCTTCTGTCTACGTTGGTGCAATTTTTGGTTTCTTCTTTGAAGATTTGGGAACATACACCACGTTTCCTATTATTATTCTTTCTCCAGTTTCATCTATGTCTTCCAATTTCACTCTTTCCCAAGCTTTAGAAAGAACATCATAGATAAAACCAGTTTCTTCGGCCTAAGGAGTGTTTTTCTTATAATCGGCCGGAAAGGGTGCCATGAATGTTATAGCTTTATATTCTGATTCTGGCGGAATTCCTTCGATAAAAATCTCGTTCATTTGCTCCTTATCATAGTACAATTCAATTCGGTGACCATTAATAATGAAACTTCCACCCTGTTTGTCATATAATTCAACATATCCAGATGGAAATCTATGTTTCACTATATATGGTCCGAACCATTTCGGTTTTAGCTTAGGAGCTTTAAACTTGTATTTCATATTGAAAAGCAAAACTTTGTCTCCCTCTTTGAATTCTTTCCGAATTCTAAGCTTTCTGTCATGATAAGCTTTGGTTCTAGCTTTGTAAAGCTTGGAGTTCTCATAAGCTTGGAGTCTTAGTTCATCGAGTTCATGCAATTGCAAAAATCTCTTCTCTCCAGCTATTTTGAGATCAGGGTTACAGTTTCTGAGTGCCCAGTAGGCGCGATGTTCGATTTCGAATGGCAAATGACTGGTTTTTCCATACAAAAGTCTGTATGGTGTTGTACCAATTGGAGTTTTGTAAGCCATACGAAATGCCCACAGAGCATCATCGAGTTTTCTCGACCAAACGGCAGGATTGTCTTTGACCGTTTTTTGGAGTATCCTCTTTAAGACTCTGTTGGTGTTTTCAACTTGACCACTGGTCTGTAGCTGTAGCAAAATGATGATGAACTCCATATCGTTTCATAATTGTCTCCATTTGTCTATTACAGAAATGGGTTCCTCTATCACTTATTAAAGCTTTAGGAATTCCATAATGAGCAAAAAGCTTTTTGAGAAAATTAACAACAACTCGTGTATCATTTGTGGGTAGAGCCTCGGCTTCAGCCCATTTGGAAACGTAATCAATAGCAATGAGAATGTTTTCATATTTGTGCGATTTAGGAAATGGTCCCATAAAATCGAGTCCCCAAATATCAAATATTTTGCCGACTTGAATGCTTTTTTAGGCATTTCATCTCTACGAGAAAGACTACCGGATCTTTGGCAAGCATCACAGTTTTGAACAAGAGTACGAGTTTCTTTGAAAATTGTCGGCCAATAGAATCCAGCATCAAAAACTTTTTTAGCTTTGGTGGAAGGACCATATTGTCCCCCAGTTGGGCTATGATGGCATTCATCAAGAATTCTTCTTGTTTCGAAACTATAAACACATCTTCTGATCATCCCATCGGGACACATCTTGAAAAGATAGGGCTGTTCCCAATAATAGTGTTTTAGTTCTGAAAAGAATTTACTTCGTTGGGCATGAGTTAATCCTTTTCTGAGAATTTTTCCAACGAGATAATTTGCAAAGTCTGCAAACCATGGAATTTCCGTTTCATCAATTGTGTCAACACTCATGAGAGTTTCATCATGGAAATAATCGTCAATTTCATCTTCCCTTAACTCTTCCAAATTTGGATTCTCGAGATGAGACAAATGATCAACAGCTAGATTTTCTGATCCTTTCTTATCTTTGACTTCAATGTCGAATTCTTGGAGTAGAAAAATCCATTGGATAAGACGCGGTTTTGCATCTTGTTTGGTAAACAGATATTTAAGCGCTGAGTGATCAGTAAACACAATCGTTTTTGAAAGCATAGGATAAGATTTGAATTTGTCGAAAGCAAAAACAACGGCTAACAATTCATTCTTCGTAACCGTGTAATTATGTTGAGCGTTATTAAGTGTTTTGCTAGCGAAGTATATACGACGGAAATGTTTTCCTTCACGTTTTCCTAACACAGCTCCAACAGCAAAATCACTTGCATCGCACAAGAGCTTGAATGGTAGTGACCAATCAGGTGAAACCATAATGGGTGCACTAGTCAATTGATTTTTTAATGTTTCGAAAGCCTTAATGCAATCTGCATTAAAGTCAAAAACATAATCTTTTTCAAGAAGTTTTGTCATAGGACGAGATATTTTAGAAAAATCTTTAATAAAACGACGGTAGAAACCGGCATGTCCTAGAAAACTTCTAACGGCTTTAACGTTGGTTGGAGGTGGTAATTTGGTGATAACATCAATTTTTGCTTTGCCAACCTCCATTCCTGCACTAAAAATTTTGTGTCCAAGCACAATTCCTTCAGTCACTATGAAATGACATTTTTTCCAGTTAAGAACAAGATGCGCAGCTTCACATCTTTCGAGCATTTTATCGAGATTAGAAAGGTAAGCTTCAAATGAGCTTCCAAAAACTGAAAATTCATCCATGAAAACTTCCATAGATGTTTCAAGCATGTATTGGAATATTTCAATCGTACACCTTTGAAAAGTCGCTGGTTCATTACAAAGACCGAAAGGCATACGCCGGTAAGCGTAAGTTCCAAAAGGACATGTGAATGTAGTATTTTCTTGATTGGCAGGATCAATAGGAATTTGGAAATATCCTGAAAAACCATCAAGGAAACAAAAGTACTTGTTCCCTGCTAGTCTCTCAAGCATTTAATCCATGAATGGTAGAGGAAAATGATCCTTTCTGGTGGCTTTTTTTAATTTTCTATAATCAATACATACTCGCCATCCAGTGACAGTTCTAGTTGGAACTAATTTATTCCGCTCGTTAGTCACTACGGTCATTCCTCCTTTCTTCGGAACACAGTGACCTGGACTCACCCAAGGACTATCCTCGATGGGGTAAATGATACCGGCATCAAGAAGTTTGATGATTTCTTTCTTAACAACTTCT
Source organism: Artemisia tridentata subsp. tridentata (assembly GCA_021014915.2). Classification (NCBI taxonomy): domain Eukaryota; kingdom Viridiplantae; phylum Streptophyta; class Magnoliopsida; order Asterales; family Asteraceae; genus Artemisia; species Artemisia tridentata. The sequence goes on along the minus strand of CP139502.1, from coordinate 35,028,779 downwards.
TTCATGTTGGGATTGAGTCGACGTTGTCTTTCTACAACGGGTTTAGCACCTTCTTCGAAATTGATTTTGTGTTTACAGAAATCAGGGCTAATTCTTGGGATATCAGAAGTTTTCCAAGCAAAAGCTCGTTTATGCCTCTTGAGAACAGAGATGAGACATTCTTTTTCATCTTCATTGAGCAACAAAGATATGACTATTGGCAGAAGTGAATTTTCTTCCAAGTAAGCATATTCAAGATGATCGGGAAGTGGTTTTAGCTCAAGATTAGTTGGTGGTTCTCGAAGAGATGTTTTGATCCTCAATTGATCATTAAAGGTGATTTCCTCAAAATTCTCTTCCACTATTTCTTCTTCTTCAACTTCTTCAATATCTTCTTCGAATTTTACTTTCATAAAATCAGCGAATTCTTTATCAAGATTTGTTTCACTAATTTTATCTGAAGTAGTCATGAATGGATCAGAATCGTCAAGTAATGCATCCAATTCTTCATCAGTGACTTCATCGATTACATCAATGTTAAAACAAGTGTCATCACTGGAATATGGATATTGCATTGCTTTATCGATTAAAAAGGTAATTCTATCTTCTCCAACTCTAAGATTGAGTTCTTTACCGTTTACTTTGATGATAGCATCAGTGGTGTTTAGGAAAGGTCTTCCTAAAATAAGAGGGACTTTACTATCTTCCTCCATTTCTAAGATCACAAAATCCACGGGAAAAATGAATTTACCAACTTGAACAAGCATATTCTCAGCAATTCCAAAAGGATATTGGTAAGAATGGTTGGCTAATCAAATACTCATACTTGTAGGTTTCAAGGTATTGATTAAAAGTTTAGAATACAACGAATAGAGCATCAAATTGATACTTGCACCAAGATCGGATAAAGCATAGCATGTGACGTTATTTCCTAACGTGCATGGAATCAGAAAACTTCCGGGATCTTCGAGTTTTGTTAGAATTTTGTTTTGAACAATGGCAGAGCATTCATCGTTGAGAAAGGTAGCGGATATTTGTTCCAACTTGTTCTTGTTATTCAGAAGTTCCTTTAAAAATTTCCCATAACTAGGCATTCTAGCTAGAACATCAACGAGGCGTACATTGAGTCTAACCTCTTTGATCATTTCAACAAACTTCTTACAATGCTCCTCCATTTTCTCTTTCTTAAGGCATTGTGGATATAGAATTTTTGGTGTGTACACCTTGACTGGTGGGATGAGTTGTTCTTTGGTGGGTGTATTTGGAGGATTTTCCTTTTCTGCTTCTTCAGCTTCATCCTCACTTTCATCATGGATGATCGTGGTATCATTTGGATTGGGTGGTAGATCATACGAGAGACAACTTCTCGTGAATACAGCATTGATATGCTCATTTCTTGTGTGTGGTGGACGATACGTTTTATCGTTTGATCCAGATGATGTTGGTTTAGGGTTGGATTGGGTATTACTGGGTAATGAACCAGATGGTCGGGAAGAAAATTGGTCTGAAAGTCTACCGATTTTGTTTTCAAGATCATGAATAGATGCTTGATGATTTTTCTGACCTTGCTCAACTTTAGTTTTGAGATTGAAAAAATGAGTTTTGACAAACTAATTGGTTGATTTTTGAGCAGTCACGAATTCTCTCATCATTTTTTCGAAATCGGTTTCTTCCGGCTTTTTATTAGAGGTTTGCGGAGTTTGATTGTCTGCTCGAGGTTGAGAATCACGGTTGTTATCCCTTTGTTGGCGATCTTGCCAATTTCCAGAATTTCTCCCGTAATAATTACCACGATAACCGCCTCCACGGTATCCTCCTTGGACATAATTAGCTTCTCCTTTTTTAGGTCCGTCCATTGGTTGATCGTCACATTCCGATGATGGGTGATTACCTCCGCAGTTGTTACAACCATCTCGCATTTCTTTCATTTCTCCTTTAAGATCTTTGTATTGCGAGTCGATTTTGGAAGTCAAGGCTTTCATTTTCTCCATGAGTTTAGAGGTATCGGAACTTTCGGTAAAAGCAACGGTTTTTCTTAAGGGTTTGGTTTTGGAATCTTTTGACCAATCGAGTTTGAGAAGTGCTCGGTCTTCAAGCAATTGATATGCCTGGTTAGGGGTCGCGTAAAGAAAAATTCCTCCAGCATCAAGGATTCCTTGAGATGCTTCATCAAGTCCATGGTAGAAGATTTGGATAATGGTTCCTCGTCCTAAACCATGTCCATGACAACTACGAAGCAAATCTTTCTTACGAAGCCAAGCTTCGACAAGTGATTCGTTAGGATTTTGTATAAAACCGCGAATTTTTCCCATGAGTCGGTCAAACATGGCAGGTGGAAAGAATCGGCTTACAAAAGCTTGCCTCATCTCTTCCCAAGTATTGATAGTTCCTGGGGTTAATTCGTTGTACCACACTTTTGCATCTCCGGCAAGTGATGATGGAAAAAGTTTGAGTTTGATGGCGTTGACATCGGTGTCGCCATATAGGAACATGCTACAAATTTCGATGAATTTGGCAATGTGTCTGTGCGGATCGGCCCACGAACGGCCATCGAATTGACGGTCACCTCCAACCGATCGGCATGGTAGCCATCCGATCGGTTGGTCTTCGAATGCTGTCTCCATCCAAATCGGATGCGGGTTGCATCCGATCGGATGGAAGGTTGCTGTAGACACAATCTTGGACTTTTAGTTTTTGACTTGTATCTTTCTCATAGCTCTTTGTTCTTCATCCAAACTTGATCTTTTCTTTGTCTTGGAACTTGGAATCATGAATACTTGAATCTTCATTCTTTGAAATGCCTTTTTGGTGTGGATCTTGACATGAGAATCTTCGTACGATCGTAAGTCCTTGTTTTCTTCATTAATCTTTCACTTTTTCTTCCTTTTTCCTGTACTTGGCTACATATACTTTACAAACATACTTTGGTGCGATTAAGTAACAAAATCATATAAATATAACCAAATAACATATACAAAAAGTACGAATAACGCTACTAAAAACATGCACAATTTGAGCGTTATCAAAGTTGTGTTTTTTTTTTTTTTTTTTTTAAGACATGGACATAAGGCTGTGTAATGGTGACCAACTTTCCACTTAACCAAACAAACCACCAACTTCACAACTCAAACATACCCACTTAAACACAAATTATTTACTCTCTCCACATAACTCGGTCGTAGCCTAAGAGGCAAAGAATGACATTTTTTCACTTCAGTTTTTTTCATTTCATTTTTTTAAGTTTGTAATTTCTTAATTGCATATGAGACATAAAAAAAATTGTGAAAAAAGTAACAATGCCTAATACTATAGCATTTCATAAAATTAAACAGATCAAGTGTGCAAATCATCTACAACAACAGGCTCTCATGTTGCCCGATTACAAAAAAAAGGAACACAATTATTATACTTCAGTCATTTTCACTATAACTTTTTTGTTCCTTTACACTTAAACATCCTAAAACTAACTAAAAAAATCTAAATTATAGCTATTAAAGTTGATTATATAAAAAATCCTTTTATCAATAATTGCACAAATGAGCGATTTTATGATTTGCTAACGATTAACAAGTACTTGTACATATCACCTAGATTCATTCACAAACAACACTTCTACCACAATCAACTAGCAAATACTTGTACAGTAGCAGACAACAATTCGATAACGATTAACTAACATATAACCGATACACGTAACAGTTAACAACTAACCTAATCAACATAATATAACACCTTCAGTTCCAGATACATACAATTCAACCAACCATAGCATTCAACTAATCCGGACCGAATCGTTATATCTCTAAACTAGTTAACCATCACAAAACACATTAATAAACGATTAACTAACCACGACGATGATTACAAAACCAGGGTGATTACAGATCCACGGAGACGATTCCAAAACCACGGAGATTACAGATCCACGGAGATGATTCCAAAACCACAACGATTACAAAACCACAAAGATTACAGATCCACGACGACGATTACGAAACCACGGCGATTACGGCAACGATTAACGGACCATGGCAATAACAAAAACACGACTACATAGTGATTAAAAGTTAGTGTGTGCGTGTGTGTGTAGGGTTTGATTTTATGATTTTATTTTGATTTTTATGAATTTATTTTGAGTGAGGAGGAGGATCAGTTATTTTGATGGAACAGTAATAAGGGAATGGATAGGCTCGTTATCTTTATTTTGTGACTTCTTTTATATAGTGTAATACTACATTTTGTTTCTTTTCATTTTTGTAGCTTTCGTTTCCAAAATTATAAATGTAGCTTTTTTATGAATTTATTTTTACATTTATATAAGTGTAGCATTTTTTAAGTGTTTTCTTACACTTATAAGTGTGCCCTTTTTAGAATTTGTTTTACTTCAATTATAAGTGTAGCGTTATTGTAATTGTCCACACTTATATATGTGGAGTATTTTTTTAAATATTTGTGACACTTATAAATGTAGCAAAATTATGATTTATATAAAAAAAATAAAAAAAAAAATCTACGATTGACTGTACTATGGAGAAATAAATGTAGAGAATTCAAAATTTTTTTTTTGTAGTGAGATGTTCTAAAATAAATCCTAGGATTCCAAATCTTGAGGATTGTCCTAACTCATGACTTTAGAATCGAATCATACTATACATTTGATTATAAAATATTTCAAATCTTACTTGGAATTACTACTACCTCCGTCCCAAAATAATTGTCGTCATTTGACTTTTTAAAGTCTTAATTTCTCAATTTTAACCGATCAATAATATTTTTGTATATATTAGATAATAATTGATGAAAATTATAGCAATGAAAAAAAATTTAAAAATTAATCCATTTATATATTTTGCATCAATTATTATATAACACAAAAAAATATATTTAAGATCAAAGTTGAAAACAAAAGACTTCAAAAAGTCAAAAAAGGACAATTATTTTGGGACGGAGGGAGTATTTGCTAATGTGATTTTTGATGTGTTAAAAGAAGAAAAGGGATAAACATGGTTCCTTTTGTTTCAAGAATGGCTTATAGCCACAGCACATGCATATTATGATTCATATTCGGATACGATGCCATTTCAGTAATAACAACATTGATGTGTGACAAAATTAGTTAAGACACCACCAAACTTCAATCCAAATAAGTTGGAAACACTAACTTACCATAAACGGGGATAACAACTTTTCATAATTACCATGTTGTGATTTTACGTATACACATATAACATACTAGTCAATCGATCTGATATGCTAAGCCACCAAACATATATATATCATATCGTTTCACTACAAAACACTAGTTAAAATTTTCACATTTTAAAGGTTAACTGGCCACGGTTAAAAATGTGTAAAATGATAAATTCCACACTTGCTCATGTGTGGTAATAATGAGTGTGACAAATTTTGCTACACATATAAGTGTGGAGATACTATCCAAATGCCTATGGTTAAAAGTGTGGAAACACTCTTTAAATACCCACACTTAAAAGTGTGGCAAAATTGAAAAAAGATGCTCACAATTAAAAGTGCGGAAACATTGTTAAAAATTCACACCTAAAAGTGTGGAATAAAACATATCAAAACCTGATGCAGGAACAAAACCTGGTGATTAACAGTAAAATTCAGAAACCTGATGCAAATGCTATTTATTCAGAAACCTGATGCAAGAACAAGATGCAAGAACAAGAAACAATTAACAGTAATATTCAGAAACCTGATGCAAAACATATTCAAAAACTGAAGCAATCTTCGCAATTTATTAATCAATCATTTAGCATGTTTTCGAGTAATGTACAAGTAAAAACTAATTAACAGTGAGTATACACATTTTCGATTTTTTTTGCTTTTTCTAACCTTTGACATCAGCAATCTTCGCTTTTTCTACCCTTGAGACGACTGTACAGCCTGGTGATTCTGAACTCTAGAAACAGAAGGTGTTTGCATACTAGATTGCCACAAATTTTGCCACATATTTGCCAAAGGCACCTGTTGTCTTTGGTACTGTTGTTGTTGCTGCTCCTGAAATATGAACATCACAAACAAAGATCAGTAACTTATCAAAGAACAAAAAGCATGTCAAACACAATTAATAACTTGTATTCCAAAATAACAAACATTATTAATCATCATGATGAGTAGTCATTTCATCGAATAAACTGCTGCAATAGAAAAATTGGTCCTTAAGTTCTGTAAAAATACAGTATAAGAATTCTTATATCCATTTATCGGCTAGATCATGGACTTGTATAGTGTTATTTGTTGCTCTAGTTTGTGGATATAAATCAAGTATGTTAGCATTAATTTAAAAGTGATGGTCATTTTGTATTAACAACTTTAGTGTGTCGTATGAAATGTTTAGAATAGACGGTGGGCTTATGGTTGAGGACTAAGCTAATATGTTCTAAGTTAAGTCATAATAGTCCATGTATTGTCAAGCCCAACCAAAGCCCAAACCGAGCCCATGTGAAAGCCATTAGGGCGTCACATTGAGCCTATAAATAGGACACTCCCACCTCATTTACGGTGTGCCTCAAGACTAGTATAGGTGGGAGTGTGTGTGTGTTTTATATGTTTTGTATTGTGCTTTCTTTTCTAAGCTAATCAACATTCGATTATATTTACACGACATACATCTTCATCTCTTGCTTGAGTACCATCGATCTTACATATATTAGTGTGATAAAGTAGTGATCTTTCTTCATAACAAGTGGTATCAAATAGCGATACAACGTTGTACGAGTTTTCTTATCTTCGCGTTTTGATCAAAAGGTTGAATAAAGTCTCGTTTTTATCCATAAAACGTGTACTTTGTGTAAAAATTTGATTTATGCGCAAGTTTTTGGTTAAAGGTTGCAGCTTTTAGAATTTTTACGAGGTGTTTAGTGTCTTGTGGTTGCTTTTCATTTGAATCTACGTTTCAAAAACTAGTTTCTTGCATTAAAAGGTCAGATTTTGTATCGAAATATAGTGGATAAGTAAAAAAGGCGATAAAAGTTTGATCTTCATCGAATTGCAACTTCATCAAAATTCTTGTATAAGAATTTAGATAAAAAAAGAGGGTTTATAGAAATTCTTGTGTAAGAATTTTGACAAAACCAAAGGTTTATAGGAATTCTTGTAGAAGAATTTCGATAATATTAGAGGGTTTATCGCAATTCTGGATTTGAGGGTTTATCGCAATTCTGGATTTGAGGGTCTATCGCATTTGTAGGTTTATCGTAAATCTGGCCTGTCGCATTTGTGGGTTTATCTCAAATCTGGTTTATTGCATTTGTGAGTTTATCGCAAATCTGGACTATCGCAGTTGTGGGTTTATCGCAAATCTGGTCTATCGCATTTGTGGGTTTATCACAAATCTGGTTTTGAGCCTCTATCGCAATTGTCAATGGTGGTTTATCGCAATTCTGATTGGGCTTCTATCGCAATTGTGAAACATTTTATCGCAATTCTGGATTATGATTTTATCGGAATTTTGAAAATTGTCACAATTTACTAAACTTATCTAAATTCAATTTGTACTTGATTTCTACAACATCAAACGTGAACTCGGTATTCTCGTGCTTGTACAAGTGTGAGGAATACTTCGACAAGGGAAACATCGTCTAATTTGTATAAATTAGATAGATTTTTTTTTATCTAAATTGCAAATTTTATATAAATTGCATATTTCTATCTAAATTGAGATTTTGCCAAAATTGTATAATTTTGTCTAAATTAAGATTTCTATAGAAATTGTGATTTTATCTAAATTGTAATTTACATAACTTTGTCGAAATTGTGACCATTTGATATTGTCTAAATTATAGTCTTGTCGTAATTAGTAAGTTTATCTAAATTGTCGTGGTTTATCTAAATTGCAAGTAACTTCAAACGACCTTCAGATAAAGACCAAGACTTCACTACAACAACTGAATTTAACCTTCATCAATCACAACTCCTATTTCGTTGCAACGATCCTACATTAACTTTATCATACAAAACATGAACAATGACTACTCAGCAAGACATTCATGCAGCTGGTGCAGAAAACCGTCCTCTTATGCTTGAAAAAGGTGGATATCTTCCATGGACGAGCCGTATGCTTCGCTACATCAAAACTAAACCTGAAGGACAAGGTAAACTTCTGCTCAACTCCATCAAGAATGGCCCATTCAAGCCTTGTCAGATTCAAGAACCTGGAGACCCAAATGCAACACCTCTCGTTCCACCGTCCTTTCGTGATAAAAAAGAAGAAGAATACACAACAGAGGATTGGAAGCAGATTGCAGCTGATGACTTGGCAATTCACTTAATTCAACTTGGTTTACCACGAGAGATCTTTGCTGCTGTTGACAGTTGTGAAACTACTTATGATATGTGGGAACGAGTTAGAAGGCTTTGTCATGGCATAGAAATTGGGCAACAAGATGTTGAAAACAAGCTGCTAACTGAATAGGAGAAGTTCACATCCACTCCAGTGGAACCCATTGAATCTTATTACACCAGGTTTTGCACTCACATGAACGAGCTCATCAGAAACAAGTTGACACCAATACAAATTGTTCAAAACATCAAGTTCATCAATAATCTACCAGAAGAATGGGGACGATTTGTCACAATTGTTAACCCAACAAATGACCTTAATCATGTGAACTATGATCAGCTCTATGACTTTCTAAAGTAAAACCAGGCAGAGGCGAATGAAGTCAGGAGAGAGAAGTTAGCTAAGCAACATGATCCTCTTACACTAATTGCTCAAACACCAACACCTGTACCAGTGAATACACAACCATCATCATCATCTTCCACTCAGAACTACATGCAACAACAATATGTTCCACAAACTGTTGTCATTCCACAACAACCATTCTTCCCACAACAACAACAAGTCATTCCACAATAACAATATCCACAATTCCAAGAACCAGAGTTCACTGACAATGATGAAGCTATTGCTGCTTTGACACAAGCATTTCCTTTATTGACAAAGGCATTCCAAGGACGCTATTCCACACCAACTAACAACAACCAAAGAATTTCATCGAACACTCGCAACAGGCAGATTGCATAGCCGAGTTTCAACATGGGTCAACAAGGACAAATGGTTGGAGTTTATGGGAATCAGCAAGGATATGCTACAAGGTTTCAGATTGGTAATCAATGCCAGTATGCAGGAAATCAGATGGGTCAGTATGTAAGGAATCAGATGGGTTAATTTGTTGGAAATCAGAGAGGTCAGAATGTTGGGAGTCAGATTTGTAATGTTGCTGCTCTAGTTGCTGGGAATATGAATCAGGGGAATTTGTTAAAGTGTTTCAACTGTCAGGGAATTGGTCACATGGCAAGGAACTGTCCTACCAAGCTGAAAAAGAAAGATCTTGAGTATCTATAGAAAGCAGTGCTTTTGGCACAGAAGGAAAAGGCAGGGTTTCGGTTGAATGCTGAGGAGAATGATTTCATGGCACTTATGGATGATATGGAAGACCTTGAAGATATCGATGCAAACGTTATTTTTATGAAAAATCTTCAGGAGGCTAAGTATGATAAGGATTCTGAGACACCTCCTGTGTATGACACCAATGCAGTCTCAGAGGTACCATCATTCACTACATGTCACAATAATGAAATATTTGATATGTCACCTCTGAATGAACAGCATCTTGCGACTCAAGCACCCACTTATGATACATATATGGACACGCCAAGTTGTATCAATATTAATTTGGCAACTCCAGATATGAATCCTAATGGAGGTTTCGACTCACAGCATACTGAGAATGATGAGGAAACACGTGCGTTATTTGAAACATTATTGAACAACTGTAGTATTGAAATTGAAAAGGTCAATCGCGATGTTAAGGCCGCGAATGAAAAATTGACCGCTGAGCTTGAGAGATATAAGGTAAATGAAAAAGCTTTTAAATTTAATAACAAACGACAGTCAGAATTAGAAATTGGTTATCGAGATTCTGTTTTAAGTGAAAAACATTTGCAAATCAAATTTGACACACTCGATGTTAATTTGAACATGAAAATAAAATCCTTAAACACGAAAATTTCAGAATTAACCAACCAACTTTCTAAACTAAAATCAACTTGTTCTGATCTTTGAAAAGAAAAGAAAGAGTTGAATGCAAGGTTTTCAAAACTTGAAAATGATCTTCTTGATGAAATCATTGAAAAACAAGAAACCATTAAAAAGTTGGAGGATTTGCTTGTAAAAATGGGTCATTCTGCTCAAACAATACACATGCTACTTAAAGATCCAAACCTGCTTTTACACACAATGAAGAAAATAGCTATCGGTATTGTGATATTTGCTAAACCTGTGTCATATAATGGTAATGTGATATTTGCTAAACATGATCCTCCCGAGGTTCGGGATTCTTATGAAACGATTGAGCTTGCCGAAGAGAGTAGAATCAAAATGAGACAAATGAACCCATAAATTAAACCAATTGATTATGACAAACTTAATACACTTTCTGGAGTACATCTTGTTCAAAAACAAACACCAATGGATTTCAAAAAACCAGTTTTTTTGTCAAAACAAAAAGTTGTTTCTAAAAATCTTTCTAACATCGAACAAATGTACTCTATTAACCCTTTTAATACACGTGATGCTAGAAGATATTTGGATGATCTTAAAAAGAGAGTTGAAACGCTTCAAATGATTGTGGCATCCAAAACAAATATTAGTCTCAACAACTGGCATTCAAGTTTTCATAATGAAATGAAAAAGGTGTTTGAAACAGAAATTACTACTCCGCTCATTGCAATTCATGTGAGAGTTCTTAATGTTGAAAATGCTCTTTTAAAAGAAACAACCAACTTTGTAAAGGACCACAAATCCCTGGTAAAGGAAGCTAATGAAAACATTGAACACATCAAAGTTTTGAACACAATGACACTCTCTTCGAAGTAGCTCTGTCAACTGATATTATGTCCATTATTTATCAAACATATTCTGTAGAAGAAGATGAAAGACTTCGAGCTGAGACTTCTGCAATTGTTTTAAAACATGAAAATGCTCTTGCTAAGCTTGAAAAAGAAAATGTCACATATTTTAAACAACTTGATCGGAAAAAGGAAGAATGCAAGTATGACAAATTGTCGTATGAGCGTGCTTACAAAAACATGAAAGAGCAAAATGATCATTTGAAGTCTCAGCTGGAGAGTAAAAAAAGGAAGGGTAAGGAAACTAAGTGTGCAAAACCATCGACTACGGACAAACCGGTTGTAAAACCAAAAATGTCAATTTCTCAATGTGTTCCAAAAGTCGATGTGATAATTGATTTGACAAAACCAGTCACTCCAACACCCTTGCCAAAAGAACGTGAAAAAGCAAAATGTGTTGATAAAGGGAAAGCAGTTGTCGAAACATCGAATGTGATAGCACCTGGTCTTTATAGGATTAGTACCTCTACTGCGTCTGCCTCTACATCTCAAACATATAGGGCGATAGACAAAAGCATTAAAGATAATCCAAAAGAGACTAGGAAAGCTAAAACAAATTCAAAGGACAACAAGATAAATCCTAATGCGTGTGCCTTACCTTCTACAGGAGTAGAAAGTACCTCTAGGAGCAGCAGACTACAGACTAGGAGCAATACAAGGAACAATAGAGTCTTGCCTGTCTCTGAGAGTAAATGCAAGAATAAAACGGAATAAGTAGAAGAACGCCCTAGGAATTTTTCGCTTTCTAATAAGAAACATATTTCATCTGGATGCAATGTTAAGAGTACTGTTTCGAGTGCATGTAATGACTCTGTTTGTTTAATGTGCAAGAAATCGTTATCTAAAAATGCTTGTGATGATATTGTTTCTAATAATGTGAATGTGAATGCTATGCCTGAACAGAAAGATGTTCCTCTAGGAACTAGTTCTAGGTCTAGATATGTTAAAAGACTTATTGCAGCATCTAGGTCATCCACTAGTAGTATATTGCATAGGAACTATCTTAAGTTATGTGCATGGAAACCAACGGGCAGAAAGTTTACACTTAAGAATGGCAAATTGAAAGTTGTTCCAAAAGAACAAATAGAAACCTTCTCTGAGTGTGATTCATTTGTTACCTCTAACCCCATGGAACCAAATGATAAACGGTTTCCAAATGAAAAATATTTTGTTCTTGGCAGGTTATCGAAATCTGTCTTTGGATCGTTGACTCGGGTTGCTCCAAGCACATGACCGGGAATCTGAAGCTGCTGATCAACTTTGTATGGAAGTTCATGGGAACTGTTCGCTTTGGAAATGATCATGTAGCAGCTATTCTGGGTTATGGAGATCTTCAGTTTGGGAACTACTTAATCACTCGGGTTTACTATGTCGAAGGATTGGGACACAACTTATTCTCAGTCGGGCAGTTTTGCGATGCAGATTTAGAGGTTGCATTTAGGAGAAATACATGCTTCGTTAGGAATTTGGTTGGAGATGATCTCTTATCTGGGAATCGTGGCACCAACTTATATGCTATCGACATCAACCAAATGGCCTCTTCATCACTAATTTGTCTCATGACAAGAGCATGCGAAACAAAGTCCTGGTTGTGGCACAGACGATTATCCCATCTCAACTTTGGCACCTTAACCAAGCTAGCTTAAGACAACATCGTGAACGGTCTCCCAAAGTTCAAATACATCAAAAATCACTTACGTCCATCCTATGAGCATGGAAAAAGCAAAAGGGTAACATATAAACCTAAAACCGTACCCAGTTCGGTTGATAAGTTACACTTGTTGCATATGGACTTATGTGGCCCAATGAGAGTTGAAAGCATTAATGGAAAGAAGTATATTCTTGTTATCGTCGATGACTATTCAAGATATACATGGGTAAAGTTACTAAGGTCAAAATACGAAGCACCAGACATCCTCATCACCTTTCTGAAGCGCATTCAAGTCCTACTTCAAGCTCCAGTAAGGATCGTAAGAACAGACAATGGCACAAAGTTTACTAACCATGAGTTAAGAACCTACTTTGAAGATACTGGAATCACTCACTAGACATCAGTTGTTAGAACTCCACAGCAGAACGGGGTAGTTGAAAAAAGAAATAGAACTCTTGTGGAAGCTGCTCGCACGATGCTGATTTATTCTAGTGCACCGTTATTCTTATTGGCTGATGTCGTTGCTACTGCTTGTTTCACTTAGAGCCGATCCCTAATTCATCCAAGATTCAATAAAACACCATATGAATTAGTGAACAACATAAAACCCGATATCTCTTACCTTCATGTATTTGGCGCTTTGTCCTATCCAACGAACGACAGAGAAGATCTAGGGAAGTTAAAAGCTAAGGGTGATATTGGAATCTTCATAGGTTATTTAGAAAGCTCGAGGGCATTCAGGGTGTATAACAGAAGGACTAGAAGGATAATGGAGACAATGAATGTAAAGTTTGATGAGATTTCACAGATGGCTTCTGGGGGACACGCTCTAGAACCCGCGCTTAACCCGATGGCTTCTAATCATACCAGACTAGGACCCGCACCAAACGTTCAAACTTCTAGACATATTAGTTCAGGACTCGTAGCTCAAGGTGCTCAGTCAACTACCACTAAAAAGCCAACAAATCAAGAACTGGAAAATTTCTTCGAGTTTATGTATGATGAGTACTATGGTGGAGCTTTGAAAAATGCATCACAACAACGTACCGCTGCACCCGCTCAAAATCATCAACCACCACCACCACCACCACAAGATGCATCAACAACAATTGAAGCTGACGCACCAACTCCCTCAACGTCATCAACATCTACTCCAGCAATTCCAGTAATTGAGATTGTTCTACCAAGAGTTGATGAGCAAAATACACCATTTCAAGAAGAACCAAACCAGAACAATGCTATGTTAGAAGAAGATGTGTTCGAAAACCCATTCGCAACAAATTCTGCTGAATCATCTTCAAGGTTACATGAACTAGCTAACACACATTTGTCAAATCCAAGGTACCCTTCAACATTACAGTGGACAAAAGACCATCCAATAGAACAAGTAATTGGTGAACCTTCAAGGCCAGTTCAGATGAGAAAACAGCTCGCCACCGATCCCGACATGTGCATCTATGTCTGCTCAGTCAGTTTAAAAGAGCCAAAGAACATTCAGGAGGCGATGGCAGACAATGCTTGGATTGAAGCGATGCTGGAAGAACTTCTCCAATACCAGTTACATGACACATGGGATTTAGTTCCAAGACCAATTGACAAACTTGTCATTGATCTAAATTGGTTATGGAAGAACAAAAAGGATGAAGAAATGACCGTAATTCGCAACAAAGCTCGTCTCGTGGCCAAAGGATTTAGACAGGAAGAGGAGATATATTTCGATGAATCATTCGCGCCAGTAGCAAGACTTAAGGCGGTCAGGATTTTCTTACACTATGCAGCTCACAAGAACATCACAGTTTATCAGATGGATATCAAGACGGCTTTCTTAAACGAAACTCTGAAAGAAGAAGTGTATGTGAGTCAGCCAGACGGATTCATTGACAATGATCATCCAGACTACGTCTACAAGCTAAAGAAAGCCATTTATGGTTTGAAACAAGCCCCAAGGGCGTGGTATGACGAAGTATCATCTTTCTTGCTGCAAAACAATTTCACCAAAGGAACAATAGACCCGACCTTGTTTACTAGAAAATTCAAAGATGACATTTTGATTGTTCAGATTTACGTGGATGACATAATCTTAGGGTCCACTAATCCGAAACATTCAAAACATTTTGAAAATCTCATGAAAAGAAAATTTGAAATGTCCATGATGGGGGAACTAAAATTCTTTCTTGGTTTACAAATTCATCAATCCCCACGTGGTATTTTATAAATCAAGCTAAATATACAATTGAGATTTTGAAAAAACATGGTATGGAAAATTGTGACTCTGTTGGTACTCCAATGGTCACTTCACCAAAAATAGGTGTTGATTTATATGGAAACCCATGGATCCGAAGAAATATCGGAGCATGATTGGTTCTCTCATGTACTTAACTGCTAGTCGACCCGATATACATTTTGCTGTTTGTTTATTAACACGGTTTCAGGCAAGGCCTACCGAACTGCACCTCCAAGAGGTTAAACGGATCTTTCAGTACCTACAAAGAACCATTAACATGGGACTTTGGTATCAGAAGGATTCGGATTTTAAACTAATAGCATTTTCAGATGCGGACCATGCCGGTTGCCAAGTTACAAAAAAGAGTACATCAGGTGGAGCACAATTTTTGGGAGAACAGCTAGTACGCTGGTCATCAAGGAAACAAGGTTGTACAGCGTTATCAACTGCCGAAGCCGTGTATATGTCTCTATCTTCGTGTTGTGCCCAAATTCTACGGATGAGGACACAACTCACAGATTATCTTTTTACTTTCGACCGCATACCTATGTATTGTAATTCGAAAAGTGCCATAGCCATCTCGTGCAATCCAGTTCAACACTCGAAGACCAAGCATATTAGAGTCCGCTACCACTTCATCAAGGAACACGTAGAAGAGGGTACTGTTGAATTATTTTTCGTGAAGACTGAATACCAACTCATCGATCTATTTACTAAAGCCCTTCCAAAAGAAAGGTTTGATAACTTAGTTCGACGAATTGGCATGCGAAGCCTAACTCCCGAAGAGTTAGAAAGTCTTCTCGAAACTTCTTGAAAAATATTCTCAAAAAAGCTTCGCTGTAAATACTTTCGAAAAAAGAAGAATACAAAATTTAAAAAACCAACAAAAAGAAAATACAAAATTTGAAAAACACAAAAACAAAATATAAAAAATAGAAAATTTTCAAAAATACAAAAACAATATAAAATCAAAAAACCAAAAATATTCTTCTCACGACATGTCTCTCGTATAATCGATATTCTGTACGTATCTAGAAATGTCATTCCACAATGATACGGACATGTACAGATGCTTGAGCGAGAGTTCATTTAAATTTTTCTAAAACATGTCGTTCCTCAAAAATTTCTTAAATGACGGCTTTCGTATATTTCAGTACGAAACCCGCACTACATTGATGACTTCTGATTACACAGATCAGGACTCGCAATGTTAATGGCAAATTAAAAAAAATAAAATATAAAAAAATAAAAAATAAAAATCTTGAGCAGATGATCAAGATTTTTCAAAATCTTTCTCAAAATTCTATGCTCAAGATTTTAAAAAAAAAAAACCTCCCTCTGTACCCATAAAATTAATTTAAACTCAAAAGTTTAAAAATATGCTTTATTTAAAGGGGGAGTATTAAAAAAAAAAAAAAAAAAAAAAAAAAAAAAAAAAAAAAAGGTTCCAATTTCATGCTCAAATCCGTCTATCTCTCCAAAAAGCTTTCATTTAATCAGTTGATATCAAAAATATCACTACATGCTATTTTTGAAGGAGAGGAGACGTGATTAAAGTGTGATAAAAATGTTTAAAGATAGTGGATTGAATCTCAAAAGAGCTCTACTCAAGATTTTACCCTTGAATTGACGAAAAATTAAATGTCAGTTATCGAAAAGACTTGTCCGGGACGGGTAATAATTTCAAGCTGGTTATCCAGTGATGTAAACGTATCTCGCAAAGGACTTGTCTGAGTAGAATGTACCAATTCGAGAGATAATCTTTTAATATGATCGGGACGGGTAGTAATTTCAAGCTAGGCTAACTAGTGATATAAACGTGTCTCGCAATGGTCATATTAATTGAAAATTGATCAATTCAAATGTGCGAACTCTACCCAACATGTGCAAATTTATCTTAAAAAATGCAAGAGCACATGTGAAGGGGGAGTGTTTCAGAAAATACAAAACTCTCGAAGTGTTATCAAAAATATGTTTTATTCATAAACACTTTGAGAGACTTTCACAAAAGGTTTTATGGCAAGTGATCAACAAATCTAGCATAATCACGGAGTAATAAGGTAATTATGGTTAGGTTTATGTCCTATGATCTGCCAGAGCCAGAGGGATCTACCCAAGGACAATTACAATAGATTAGAATTAGAAGTCCTTAGGAAAGATTTGAAAAAGGAGTAAATGAGAAAGAGAAAGAAGGGGTTGAAGAATTAAAAAGAAAAGTTTAAAGGGTGAAAAGAAATAGCCCTCCATGAAAACTTAGGGCAGAAACCGGGTCAATACATCTGCTATTGGTACTCACAAAGTTGATACTGATATTGAAGACAAGACGTCACGGACCCAGTGACGCGCTGCACAAACCCCTCCTAGCCACTCAGATATATCTTAAAAGATATTTGTTTCATTTTTCACGGAGAACACTACATAATCTATCCGCCTCTCATTCCGAGATGTGTTGATATTGAAAAGGTGGCACTCTGCTCCATGCCTCTGACTACTAAAACCAAAACGCACATTATCGAGTCTAGAGCCATGAGATTCATCAAAAATCTCTTTGGAACACTTTCAATATAATACACATGTGTTCACCAAAAAGGAAACAAGGTGTACAAGAGTCTTAATGAGATCCATAGATCTTGCCATTTACATCATGATGGTTTATTTTTTTCAAAATGGTCTACAGTCACAAAGTGATACTTCGGTATACTTCCGCGGCTCACTTGGATTGTGGGTATACTTCGGTATATCTGTTGCAAGCCTTCTTGAGGGCATCCAATTCAGGAACAGCCTTTGTAAGGATTAGAGAGGGTTTTCACACTATGATGTTGATTCTCTCAAATTCTGAGCCTGTAAGTGCTGGAAATCCCGCCAAGGAGATTCCTTTCACGAATTGAGTCCTTATGACGTAGGTCTCTACTTGGATTTATCCATAGTAGTGATAATTGTCCCTCACAGGATTAGGACGGCTGATTTTCCTGACCAAGGTGAATGAAATTAAGACATTCATCAGTAAAACAATCGTAGTGGTCAATTCTTTAAGAAAAGTCCACCGTGATCGATTGGTAAGTTCATTTAACACGTAGCAGCTACTGAGGAAAGTCACCTGGAGGAAGACCGAACACCATCATCTGATATATCAAACATCTTCACCTCCACATGCTCATACGTATGAAGATCATCCTAAATGAAGCTCGAAGTGAAAAAGTTCAAGACCAAAAGATCAAGTGAAAGAGAAAGTGTTAAGACTAAGTCAAGAAGCTAATCAAGACATCAAGAACAAGTTCATGTATCAAGTGAGGATGACATAAGTATGAAGTTCAAGATGTATGAGTATGTTGGAGGATATGACGATAATATACAAAAGATGTTGATCAAAGGCAAGAAGAACCAAAAGACGATAACTTTGAAAATCACATAGCATGAAGGAACAAGGAACTAAGACTATTCTACAACGACACACAAAGTTCAAGACAACGAAGAAGAAAGACAAAATCACTGGGAGCATCATTTGAATGACCATCCCTTAGGGGGAGATTGTTAGCATTAATTTAAAAGTGATGGTTATTTTGTATTAACAACTTTAGTGTGTCGTATGAAATGTTTAGAATAGATTGTGGGCTTATGGTTGAGGACTAAGCTAATATGTTCTAAGTTAAGTCATAATAGTCCATGTATTGTCAAGCCCAACCAAAGCCCAAACCGAGCCCATGTGAAAGCCATTAGGGCGTCACATTGAGCCTATAAATAGGACACTCCCACCTCATTTAGGGTGTGCCTCAAGACTAGTATAGGTGGGAGTGTGTGTGTTGTGTTTTAAATGTTTTGTATTGGCTTCCTTTCAAGATCTAATTAAACAATTCATTATATTACACACAAAATAATCTCTTGTTGTACCATCGTTCTATTAGTGTATAAAGTAGTGATTTTTTTCTAACAAGAAACAATACAGATAAACTGGTAGACGCTAGTTATCTCATAAAATAAGTATCACTAGGTCCTAATCACAATGGTCGTTTGCATACTTATAAAGTGTGTTTAGTTTTAACAAAATAACCTAAGCAAATCTAAACTCGTTCTAGCCATCATTAACAAAAAAAAAATATAAAAAAAAAAAAAAAAAGAAAAGAAAACAGCAAGATAACAATATACTACCCCCAAAACGAACTTGATCACATAAACAAAACAACATTACAGGTTACTGTTCGAAGACTATGTATAAAGCAATAGCTACTGAAACTAAACGTCCTATTGTTACCTTTTTTTCAAACCTCATAATATACACATGACAAAACAAGAACTTGGAGCTATAGCTACCTTTTAAATAACAATTGGCTAATCATCATTTCACAATCACAACTTTACTTTTTGACCAAAAAATCATTATCAAACATTTCCACTTATATCTGGGCATTTACTTGATATACCCCAAACAATATTTACTCATAAATTCTCAGTTGCACTCTAATCAGATCTAGTATCAGGTGCGGTGTGTATGATAATTTATCTCATAAAACTGGAATCATCTACAACTGCAACAATGATCTTTATCTATCATTGTATACTACATGCATCAAAGAAAAATAAGGCTCAAAGTCTAACCTGTGTGCTTGGTACGTCTTCACATGTCACGTCTTCAAAGATCATATCTTTGTAAGCTCCAACACCATATAGCTCTTTGAGTGCAGTTGTTAAAAATTTCACCTCCCCTCTAAGGTCACTAAGATCTTTTTCCATAATCTTGATTTGATTGTTTTGTGACTCTATATGCCTACCTTGTGATTTAACTTTATCTAACAGTAGGCGGTTTGTATCCATTAAACTTTCTTTTCTTGCTCTTCTTAAATCAAAACTGAACTTGGTGACTTTAGATTTTGTAACTCCGATCCCAAAACCAAATGCTTGTCCAGGCTTATCTGGACCAATAAGTTCAAACAATACAGCATCTGCAATCTCTGACCACTTCATCATCAACAGGTCTTGAATTGCCAATTTCTAATTCCCTTTTATTCATCTCTTTACGTGCTCGCTCCTAAAATATTAACAATATAAGATCAAATATAAAGAAAAAGATACTTATTAGTTATAAGTTCATTTTTTGTTGCATACTTGTTTCAAGTCCCAAACACCCCTTAAAAGCAACTTAAAGAACAATTTAAACAAGAATGTTTTCAGAGTACTCACAAATCGATCACATTTTCGCGCAATCCTTGTTGCACCTGTTCTGTGAGTATAAACTTGCGCAAAAGCTACTATTTTGTTTACTTCCCCTTAAATCTTTAAGCATTTATGACATAGGCATGACCAATCTTTTAACAACAATAAGAAACATCTCCAATTTTCCCTTACTATCCAATTCAGGCTACAATTACTAGGTGTCGTTTCCTTCCATACTTCAGAAATGCTTTTCAAACTTGCAAATTTCAGCTATAGATTAAAGGATGAAAAATCTCCATCACAAGGGTATAAAAGCCCACTGAAGTCTCAAATAAGCTCGTAAGCAAACATATAAGCCAAATATTCTAGTGAATTGAAGTTCAAGACCTAAAAATGAATCAACGGTTGAGATTGAAGTTCAAATGGCTAACTGGACTTTTATAAGTACAAACTGGTCTCTACTATTAGTACAGGTTACCGTTGTAGTAATTGAAAGTTTTTTAACTATGAGGCATGTTCTAGCAAGAACAAAGTTAGCAATCAAGACTAGGAAAATAAAGTTTTGAATACAGCACAAAGAGAATGTGATATCGTGTACCTTTCATTTCTCCTTTCGGGTTGAAAATAACACCAGTGCTATCTGTTTAACAAAGAAACAACACATATTAGGGTCGATAACATTTTATTGACTCACAAAAGCTCCTTTAACTTTTCAAATCTTAGGTTTGTTTAAGTAATTTTCAATGACATCCTAGCATGTAGCAAGTATTATCATAGTCATTTGGAGCATATAAAGTTGCTACTCCAGTATTTGAAAGTTAAAGCATAATACGATTAATACCTTGGTAGCCAGTATAAACAAATGTAGTTTTGATGCTGAAAAAATAAAGTATCTACGCCATATAATATCTTAACAAGAAGAGGGGACAGATACAAGCAACGCTCAAACAATCTAAGCTTGACCACTACCTATGACACCCAAACAGTT
The DNA here is from genome assembly GCA_021014915.2 of Artemisia tridentata subsp. tridentata. Taxonomy (NCBI): domain Eukaryota; kingdom Viridiplantae; phylum Streptophyta; class Magnoliopsida; order Asterales; family Asteraceae; genus Artemisia; species Artemisia tridentata. Next base: position 35,007,851 of record CP139502.1, on the reverse strand, counting down.
GATGGGATATTTTGGGAGTTACAGGCTACTACGGACGATTTGTCAGGAACTATGGCAATAACTCAGATAATATTGCTTCCCCTGTAATGCTTAACCCTTACCAATACCAGAAGATGTAACCAACCATGGATTGCATCTAAAGTAGCACAAGCTTGTTTGATAAAGCTAATCTATTACTACATAAGGCTCAAATGGATGAAGCAAACATCTATTCCTAAGGTGCGAATTGCTGCTTCCATTACCTCCTTCCCTCGATATTCATCTTATATTCCAGATTTCTCCACACAAAAAATACCATGCCGCCCCCTTAACACATGCAAATACTAGTTCCAGTGTTCAAGATCCTAAATGTGTATTTAATAAGCGTGTGGTTAAACCAGGACAATGTAGAGCATTTTATTAAGTTGAAGCATCAGCTCACAGAGAATGTGTAACACCCCAACCCGATAAGGGTAGAAGTATTACATTATGGTGACATATCAAAGCACACACAAGCATATGACATAAATAATACAATTGAATTTCAAGGGTTACAATGGAAAATCTGAAACTACAAGGTTATAATACAATAATTTCCAAATCTAACTATAAATTCTTCTAGTCATCTTCAATAGCTAGTAAGGTCTTCTAAGTCCAAGGTACTCTCCACTCATACCCAACTTCCAAACTAAAATCTGTCGCAGGAAAAGAAATGCGGCTGAGCTACGAAAGCTCAGTAAACAGATATAACGATAACAAGGAAGTAATGATGGGATAGTGAAGTAAGTGAAACAATGCAAGGTATAACAAGAGTCAGGAAAGAAAAATAAAGGTTATGCAAATATATCAGGAATTAAGAAACAGTTACAATAGATAAGAGTAAAGGGAATAGTAATCACAAACCCGAGCCCAAGTCATATCAAGTCAAGTCATGTATCAAGTCAAGTATTAAGTCAAGTATGCATTCGGAGGGGTGACCTCGGAATACTAAGTACAAGGTTAAAAGGTAACAGAAACAGTAATCCACTACAAGCCCAGAAACAGAATCATATCATAATCATGTAACCATATAAGCATATAGAGGGGAGACCTCTCAGTAATCCAGAAAATATGAGGGGAGTCCGCAATCAGTAAATGGAGTGATCAGCTCCCAGTATGTGAAAGACGTGTATCGCACACACCATCAGTCACCAGAAATAACAGAATATAACTGAAACAGAATACAGAAACAGATCTAGGATGCATCCATACGCCCCAGGTGGCCAAATACCTCCTTAACACACCAAATCAAATCAAATCAGGGACGGGATATGACATCACTCTCCTACCCTAGAGTCATGCCATCGGTGCATCAATGACATGGTCATGAAACCCTCATGACTAGTGATACAGATAGTGGCTCATAGTCTCAAACTGAGGGTCAATGGTCAAGTATCAAATGTACAAGTATTCAGTTCAAGTTTCATATTAAGTGTTTCAAGTCCAATTTCCATTTCAATTATATCAGAGGGTTTATATCAAAGGTTCATATCAGAGGGTTCATATCAATAGTTCAATATCAGATGGTTCAGTATCAGAAAAGTCAATATCAGAAGATCAATATCAGAGGGTCAATATCAGAAGGTTCAATATCAAAAAGGTCAATATCAGAAAGTTCATAATCAAAGTTTCATATCAACAGTTCATTTAAAAAGGTTTCTATTTAAAAAGTCCATTTAAAGCAATCTTTCAATAATGGTTTTCATAAAGATAGTCTTAAAAATAGTTTTCTTAAAAACTTTTTGTAACTTTCATTTAAAAGTAGTATAGCTTTTCTCACACATTTTCATATATAATTCAGAAAGGTTTTCACATCTAGTAACCAAAATCAAATAATCCTTCAAGTATTAAGTGATTCCAATATTCATGTTACAGGGTGACGAACAAGTCATATCAAGTATCAAGGGGACATGGCAAAGTTCAATTATCAAGGTTCGCAAATCAAAGGAAGCATAACAGAGGCATAGATCAAATAAGAAGGCCCCAAATAAGAAGGCTCAAATCAAAATCAAACCAATATAGAAAAATGTAAGTGAAACATGAAGAACGAATCAAAGTATAAGGGAACATAGCAATGGCTTAGGGAATCCTATAATGAATTAGAAATCCAGAATGTCATGAGAACGAAGGTACCCTTACTGAAAAAGGGTAGAATATCTGTACCTTATACCGCAAGTGAAAGCACATCTAGAAACATAAAGTTCGGAAACAAACTCCATCTTCAGCGAATCTACACGAATACATGGTTGTCTTATTATTAATATCTTATTTAAATCAGATTTCTCATTTTAGTCGGCTTTCTATTTTTAGTAGCTTTCCATTTATTGCAGGTTTCCTCAATTAGTAAGTTTCCATTTTTTAAGAAGCATTCAAAGTTATCATTTAATAAGTTTAAAGTGACAATATTAATAGCTTAGGGTTCATAATAGTATTTATATAAAGTTAATGTTATTATGGTAGGTTTACAAATTTTTAGGGTTTATTATGTAATTATGATAAGTTTAAGGACTATTATGCAATTATCATAAAATTAGGGTATAAGATGTAATTATTATAAAGTTACAGGTTTTTTACAAGTTAAGTCCTTTAGTATTAGAAAAATAACAATTTAAACCCTTTAGTTTTGGAAAATAAATAAATAACACCTTTTTAATATCTTTACACTTTAACAGATTTTTCGTATGCACTAGACCTGTTTTAAATAATTTATGAATCATATTAGAACTCCGAAATAAAATTCCCAAAAATTCCCAGTGAACCCTATATGTCCCTAGTAATTTACCTAATTTTTCCAGATTTTATTAACTAGTATTGGTATGACTGAAAAATACATTTCCCAAACATGTTCCATAATCGGATCTGATGAAACACCCGAAAAGTAATTAATTCACTAATCCATCTAGGAAATTTATAAAATTCTAAAAAAATTCCACTAACTAGTAGACATATCAGATATTATTCAGTTCAAAGGAAACCTTCTAATCCGACATGGTTTGAAAATGATAGATGAAAAACACGGACTGTTTTTCCAGACATACGAATTCAATTTGAAACTTAATTTTCTAAAAATCAAAAAGTGGTCTTCCAGGCCTCTAAAAATCACAAGGTTAATTTCAATAGAAATTTCTTTCATTGAATTTAATTCTAGACTCAAGAAACTCCCAAAAACACTTAGTTATCATCAAGATTCAATTAATTAAATCGGTCTAATTTCCTGATCAGAAAACTGGTTCATTAATTCATGTGATCTTTTAGGGTTTTTGGTTCGTTTAATTCCAAACGACCTTAGTAGCGTGCATGGATCATTATAACCATTTTATATAGATCATATATGATGTAAAGAGAGTCACAAAAATACCAGATAGCTTTTAGAATGATCGAATGAGGTGTGGAGAATTTGTACCTCTCGGCTTGGATTAAACTCGAACAAAAATCAAAACCAAGCGAATCAAGCCTCCATAATTCGAACTCAAATTTTTCTAGCCTCCTTCTAACTCCAAAGAATCCAGGAAAAATGCCAAGAAGTCGTGGAAAATTGTGGTGGCCGAATGGGAGTTTTAGTTTGGTGTTTAGGGTTTTTAGAATGCATAAAAGGAAATAATTTATAAAACCGTGTATAGGGATGAGGGGAGGGCATGGATTTCGGCCCAAGTGATCAAGGAGGATCAATTTTCCTGATTTGTGAAGATTTCCACTAATTTTTAGTACTTATCTCCTTTTTAGTTAATTTTAATTATTTAACAATATAATAAACATATAATTATAAGTATTTTTGGCCCAAATATTTTTTTATGATGTGACAAGTATTTTTAGGACATTTAGAATATTAAAATGTTCATGCAAAAATTATCACACTTCATATGTTGCTAATTTCCAAGAGTTTGGGGTTTATTTGATGTTTTATTTAATCATTAATTGAATTTTTAAGTTACAAGGGTATTTTGGTAATTTTGCATGTTTTGAAATTTTGGGTATTACAACTTCTTCCCCTCTAAAAGAAAATTTTCGTCCTCAAAATTTGAAGTCGCAAAGTTAGACGAAGTCGTAGCAAGTCGCAAAAGATCGTCACAAACATTCTCATGCCCGGGGAGGTTCATCCAAAAAGGATCTTCAAACCAAATAGTTTCTCATGACTCAATCAAAACAAGGTGGGTTCAAATTTCTCAAAAGGATACAAAATAGGTTGATTTTGATCAAAAGGTCCATGCAACATAAAATGGATGATAAGTGAATCTTCTGGAAAACTCATATGGAATCCGAACAAAATTTCAAATCAAATTAACTGTATCAACAGTAGAGAGCTCTACAAAGAGTTCAAGATTTATAACTGAGGTCAAACAGAATGCAAAACGAGAGTCCAAACTCATCCAGATATCTAATGAACGAAGCCAGAGTATACGCGTAGGTAAAATGAACCTAAAGTATCACTAATCACGGATAATCCAACGGAGATCAAATTCTAAACTTCTTATGTACTCCCCAAGATATCCTATGGCCACAATAAGTTCACGTTATATGGTGTAAGTATTATCACGTTGATCAGGCGTCATAATACTAGCACCACATAAATATGCCTTCATGATGACCATACTTTATTTCGAGTCGTAAGCAAAACAACCTATCTTAATCCACCAAGTACTTCTACAGTGTCAGAGGTCAACCAAATCAAATGTCATAGCAAGATTTATTTAGGTTTCAAATCTTAAGTGGTGCAAAGCATAAGCTTTCAATCTCCAAAAGTGATCTCAACAGGCTTTAACCAAAACAAGGCACGAATCAGAGTGATGCGGAAGCAAAGATACTTAAACAAATGCCTTATAGTCTACCCATTCCTCACCGGTCAAAACTTAAGTTCATATTAAGAAATCATAAAGCAAGTTCAAGGTGTTCTCCTATGTTCTTACAGTGGAAGCCTAATGGTCCAAAACTCACAGGTCAAGGGTAAATGTATTACGAGTCGCAGCCTGTTTCTCTGATACCATAATTGTAACACCCTAACCCAATAACAGTAGAAGTATTACATTATGGTGACATATCAAAGCAAACACAAGCATATGACATAAATAATACAATTGAATTTCAAGGGTTACAATGGAAAATCTGAAACTACAAGGTTATAATACAATAATTTCCAAATCTAACTATAAATTCTTCTAGTCATCTTCAGTAGCTAGTAAGGTCTTCTAAGTCCAAGGTACTCTCCACTCATACCCAGCTTCCAAACTAAAACCTGACGGAGGAAAAGAAATGCGGCTGAGCTACGAAAGCTCAGTGAACAGATATAACGATAACAAGGCAGTAATGATGGGATAGTGAAGTAAGTGAAACAATGCAAGGTATAACAAGAGTTAGGAAAGAAAAATAAAGGTTATGCAGATATATCAGGAATTAAGAAACAGTTACAATAGATAAGAGTAAAGGGAACAGTAATCACAAACCTGAGCCCAAGTCATATCAAGTCAAGTCATGTATCAAGTCAACTATTAAGTCAAGTATGTATTCGGAGGGGTGACCTCGGAATACTAAGTACAAGGTTAAAAGATAACAGAAACAATAATCCACTACGAGCCCAGAAACAGAATCATATCATAAAGATGTAACCATATAAGCATATAGAGGGGAGACCTCTCAGTAATCCAGAAAATATGAGGGGAGTCCTCAATCAGTAAATGGAGTGATCAGCTCCCAGTATGTGAAAAACGTGTATCGCACACACCATCAGTCACCAGAAATAACAGAATATAACAGAAACAGAATACAGAAACAGATCAAGGATAAATCCATACGCCCCAGGTGGCCAAATACCTCCTCAACACACCAAATCAAATCAAATCAGGGACGAGATAGGACATCACTCTCCTACCCTAGAGTCATGCCATCGGTGCATCAATGACATGGTCATGAAACCCTCATGACTAGTGATACAGATAGTGGCTCGTAGTCTCAAACTGAGGGTCAATGGTCAAGTATCAAATGTACAAGTATTCAGTTCAAGTTTCATATTAAGTGTTTCAAGTCCAATTTCCATTTCAATTATATCAGAGGGTTCATATCAAAGGTTCATATCAGAGGGTTCATATCAATAGTTCAATATCAGATGGTTCAGTATCAGAAAGGTCAATATCAGAAGATCAATATCAGAGGGTCAATATCAGAAGGTTCAATATCAGAAAGGTCAATATCAGAAAGTTCATAATCAAAGTTTCATATCAACAGTTCATTTAAAAAGGTTTCTATTTAAAAAGTCCATTTAAAGCAATCTTTCAATAATGGTTTTCATAAAGATAGTCTTAAAAATAGTTTTCTTAAAAACTTTTAGTAACTTTCATTTAAAAGTAGTATAGCTTTTCTCACACATTTTCATATATAATTCTGAAAGGTTTTCACATCTAGTTACCAAAATCAAATAATCCTTCAAGTATTAAGTGATTCCAATATTCATGTTACAGGGTGACGAACAAGTCATATCAAGTATCAAGGGGACATGGCAAAGTTCAATTATCAAGGTTCGCAAATCAAAGGAAGCATAACAGAGGCATAGATCAAATAAGAAGGCCCCAAATAAGAAGGCTCAGATCAAAATCAAACCAATATAGAAAGATGTAAGTGAAACATGAAGAACGAATCAAAGTATAAGGGAACATAGCAATGGCTTAGGGAATCCTATAATGAATTAGAAATCCAGAATGTCATGAGAACGAAGGCACCCTTGCTGAAAAAGGGTAGAATATCTGTACCTTATACCGCAAGTGAAAGCACATCTAGAAACATAAAGATCGGAAACAAACTCCATCTTCAGCGAATCTACACGAATACATGGTCGTCTTATTATAAATATCTTATTTAAATCAGATTTCTCATTTTAGTCGGCTTTCCATTTTTAGTAGCTTTCCATTTATAGCAGGTTTCCTCAATTAGTAAGTTTCTATTTTTTAAAAAGCATTCAAAGTTATCATTTAATAAGTTTAAAGTGACAATATTAATAGCTTAGGGTTCATAATAGTATTTATATAATGTTAATGTTATTATGGTAGGTTTACAAATTTTTAGGGTTTATTATGTAATTATGATAAGTTTAAGGACTATTTTGCAATTATCATAAAATTAGGGTATAAGATGTAATTATTACAAAGTTACAGGTTTTTTACAAGTTAAGTCCTTTAGTATTAGAAAAATAACAATTTAAACCCTTTAGTTTTGGAAAATAAATAAATAACACCTTTTTAATATCTTTACACTTTAATAAATTTTTCGTATGCAATAGACCTGTTTTAAATAATTTATGAATCATATTATAACTCTGAAATAAAATTCCCAAAAATTCCCAGAAAACCCTATATGTCCCTAGTAATTTACCTAATTTTTCCAGATTTTATTAACTAGTATAGGTATGACTGAAAAATACATTTCCCAAACATGTTCCATAATCGGATCTGATGAAACGCCCGAAAAGTAATTAATTCAGTAATCCATCTAGAAAATTTATAAAATTCTACAAAAATTCCAGTAACTAGTAGAAATATCAAATATTACTCAGTTCAAAGGAAACCTTCTAATTCGACATGGTTTGAAAATAATAAATGAAAAACACGGACTATTTTTCCAGACATACGAATTCAATTTGACACTTAATTTTCTAAAAATCAAAAAGTGGTATTCCAGGCCTCTAAAAATCACAAGGTTAATTTCTACAAAAATTTATTTCATTGAATTTAATTCTAGACTCAAGAAACTCCCAAAAACACTTAGTTATCATCAAGATTCAATTAATTAAATCGGTCTAATTTCCTGATCAGAAAACTGGTTCATTAATTCATGTGATCTTTTAGGGTTTTTGGTTCGTTTAATTCCAAACGACCTTAGTAGCGTGCATGGATCATTATAACCAGTTTATATAGATCATATATGATGTAAAGAGAGTCACAAAAATACCAGATAGCTTTTAGAATGATCGAATGAGGTGTGGAGAATTTGCACCTCTCGTCTTGGATTAAACTCGAACAAAAATCAAAACCAAGCGAATCAAGCCTCCATAATTCGAACTCATATTTTTCTAGCCTCCTTCTAACTCCAAAGAATCCAGGAAAAATGCCAAGAAGTCGTGGAAAATTGTGGTGGCCGAATGGGAGTTTTAGTTTGGTGTTTAGGGTTTTCAGAATGCATAAAAGGAAATAATTTATAAAACCGTGTATAGGGATGAGGGGAGGGCATGGATTTCGGCCCAAGCGATCAAGGAGGATCAATTTTCCTGATTTGTGAAGATTTCCGCTAATTTTTAGTACTTATCTCCTTTTTAGTTAATTTTAATTATTTAACAATATAATAAACATATAATCATAAGTATTTTTGGCTCAAATATTTTTTTATGATGTGACAAGTATTTTTAGGACATTTAGAATATTAAAATGTTCATGCAAAAATTATCACACTTCATATGTTGCAAATTTCCAAGAGTTTGGGGTTTATTTGATGTTTTATTTAATCATTAATTGAATTTTTAAGTTACAAGTGTATTTTGGTAATTTTGCATGTTTTGAAATTTTGGGTATTACAGAATGCCAGGCCGAACTTGAAGATTATATTTTCATTAACGCGCTGTATTTTTGTTTGGTTGACAGCCTCTAGTAACGAGGTCAGCTAGTAACAGCTAACAAGGTTCAAGTCTACCATTCCACTTGATAGATACAGTATTTGTTCTTGTTTCAGCTTACCTTTTATCAAATTTCATTACTTACTGTCCGTCCCTACAAGATCTAATTTTCGCATAGAAACATCATCTTCCAACTTTCATAGCTGATTCACAAGTGCCACAGCCACTGATCATTTTGTCCATTTTAAACACTTCTTGCCTATTCAATGGAACACAATACATCCAATTTCACTCAATTTTAGCATCCAGTCAGGCTCTTAGCTTGTCTAGCTCTTTTGATATCAGCTACATTTTACATCACATACATGACCTCTAACTAACATGTGATTTCAATAGCTAAACAAAATTTCAAAACAAGCCTCCTATCAGAACAAGTATATATGGAAATAACATATATTCCCACACGCAAACACATTATAAAATTCAACATTGCATAACTTAAACAAACGCAATCCCACTACATTATATAGTTACAAATCTAACTACCACATTTTCACACATAGGCTAACCCATAAGATACAATCGCTAACTAGTTAGGGCAATGCAATATTGAAACAACTGACAGTGCACTCCTATTATACCAGAACCTATGCATCTAACCAACATATTTTCACCCACACAACTCCGATACATACTGATGTTTTTCAACCAATTAGGTATTTATTTTTCCAAAGAAAATACAACGAATGTATTTCCCCAGGTCGTAGTCCCAACGAAGGTTGAAGTCGAGTTGTCGGTAACGGTGTCGAAAAGTGAAGTGAAATGGTGTAAAAGAGTGATATTTTGGGGTTTTTACACTACTAATATGAAATAACAAGTAAAAACAAGCTATTAAGCTAAGGGTACAAGTAATCTAAGCACACGATATCTGAAACTAAAATTTAAACTTAAAAACGTACGTTACGATTTAAAAAAAAAAACGTATCTAAAAAGTGAAATCCTAAATTAAAAGACCTAAAATTATGAAAATAATTTTATTAAATTCTAAATTTTAAAAGAAAATTTTAGGAAAAAGAATTATATTTTTTTTTTATGAATTTAAAACTAATAGAAACTAATTAAATGATTTAAAAATAGCAAATGATTTTGAAAAATTATGAAACTTTGCAGAAAAATCTAAAATTATATAAAGAAGCTTTGAAAAATGAAAATAGAACTTTTCTAAACCCTAATAAGCTGTTTGGGTAAAAAGCAGTTTGAAATAAGCACTTAAAATAAGCACTACAGTACCAAAAATTACCAAATGCTCAAATTCATTTCAACATACTAATTTAAGCTTAAAACAACTGATTAAGACTAAAGAAGCACTTAGGTTAAGCCAAAAAGCAGTTGAACAGTTGACAATATTGGACAAAACCAAATGATTAACCAGCCAACTATAAGCCACTCTATAAGCTAGATAAAAGCTAATTGGGGGAAACCAAAAGCAGATTCTAAAAGCTTATACTAAAAGCTACTTGAAAACTGAAAATGTCAAATTTTATCAATCAATTACTCATCCAATTGTGGCCAAGAACAGATGCCCATAGAAACCAAAAATCTGATGCAGGCTGAGCAGTTCTAATAGGGGAAATTGCAGACCCAATTTAGGCTATTAAATAAGCTACAAAGTGAAATCCAAGCTCAGATCCTAAAAGCCCATACTACAGACTACCTTAATACCAAAAATCAGATGATAAGCTCAAACAGATAAGCAGATATAAGGCCAACAAAAAGCTGAGATAAGCAGACCTTATGCAGGTCTGCATAGATGAAACTGATGCAGCAGTTGTGCTTTTGGTCCTCTAATTCTTTCCAAACTCATTGAAACAGTACCAAATTTTGTATTCTCACTTAATCATCTATCTTGAACCAAAAACTATCATCAAATAAGCTCAGGCTTATTGAGAGCTTATAAGTGCAATTATGAGTACCAATTTTGAACCACTAACTCAAAACCTCAAATCTCCTCAAATAAGCTTAAAATCTAATCAAAGCAGCTTATCTAGTATTCAATAAGCTCAATTAAACTTACTCCATATGCAAATGAACAGTACCATTAGCTTATGTCCAAAAATAGTCTTAAACCAAACACCCTCTTAAATCTGAAAATGGCTAAATTACACTTGGACTTGCAATAATAAGCTATGAAACTAACTGATCTACTAATATCCTAGTATCTTAACAACCAAAAAGCAAAGATCAAATAGCAATAAGCATTAAAATAAGCTGAACAAAATTTATGTAGAAAAATAAGCAAGAAATGAAATTTTGGAACTCACTTGGGACCTCAGCTGAAAAGAGGTTCCACTAGGGCAGCTACAAGCTCCTAGCTTATCAGAGATAAGCTAGGTAAAGATCCATAAGCTCTTCCAGGGTTAGCTTATCATCCATAGCTTATTTGACCAATTGGTTGACTTTTGTTGACTTTATTTGATTTTTGAGACTGAATCAGATTTAGACCAACCAAAAACTCACAATAAGCTATTAAGCTTATATGAGCTTATACAATTCAGAAAAATAGCTTATTGAAGCTGTGATTAAGCTATTTTTGGATTTTTAAAGTATTTTTTCAATATTTTTGGATTTTTTGGATAAAATGAACAATCATGAAAAACATAAACTAAAATAAGTTGAGATTAGTGAAAATAAGCTAAATAAGCAGTATAAGCTAAAATGAGAACTAAAGAGACACAAATTAAAAGGAAATCAAACTAACTTTTCATTAATGAAACTTTGCAATTACAAAAGAGAATTTGAGAATACAATTGAAATTAAGATCTAACAGCATAACACTACTTCAAATTACATACATACTACATGAGGGGGAGGGTCCTATTTATAGCCGATGGGAGAAGATTCTAGGTGTCCATGTCACCAATCCGTGCCTCTTGTGCTTCTTCTGAATCGTTTTCATCCTTCAGATCATCCTTGATCATCACTCTATCAATAATAGCCCTTGGATCAAGATTACACGTCCTATCCACCAATCACATGCTTGGAATTCCCTTGGGATTGCTGACATGTCAGATATCCTTCTAGAAAGGTGTGCAAAGTACACAATTACCCTTAATTGTTGTAATTTTGTACTGGGTGAATTTAGGGTTTATCCTGGGTAAATTGGGGAAGAACAAAGCGCGGGTAAGGTTATTTTATATTATTTTGTTTGACTCTGAGCTGTTGACCGGGTATAGAGTTGTGAGAGGATCCGGATTTATGGGTATCCGGTTGTGTTAAAAGTCTGGGCTGGTGGGCTTGTGTAGTTAATTGGGTTGGGATGGGATTATTTGGGCTGTGGGTTATTGGGGTTAATGGATTTGATCCGGATTTAGTTATTTTTGATTTTTAGGTAAAATTCAAGGACCAATGTTGTAATTTCTGAAATTCCAGGGACCAGTTCTGCCATTCTTCAAATTTGATCCAAGGGCTTGTCCTGTATTTCTTTGATCCTTCAAGGACTTGTTTGAAATTTGAGCATAAACTTTGATGATTTGCTTCCCGGCTTCGGCTTTTGACCTTTTCCAAATCTCGTGCTCGTTTTCTTGGTTTTTGCTTGATTTTTTCCATATTTCTAGATATCCGTAGCTGCATATAAACAAACACAAAAACACAATATCTTTGGCATTTATGGTTTGTTTTTGGTCGTTTTGGTCAAGAAAAGGTATGTGTTTAAGCACATACCAAAATTCCCCCAGACTAAGATATTGCAGTGACCTCACGCAATGTTATAAAAACACATTTTTAGAAACCAAAAATTTCTAATCTCTTTTTACTAACTTTGAGAAGTAGAAAAATTTTCAAAAGAGATTAAGAAATCTTTAAGTTCTAAAAACTCCCCGATTTCCCTTTTTATTTTATTTTTGTATTTTTCTCATAAACATTTGATGGTTTTGTTGACAATCATTATCTATCAATAATTTTTAGGGTCAACGAGTAGGAAACACGACTCATAAAGAAGTGACCATACGGATAAAATTCATCGTTCCTGATTTTTTACGAGTCCCCAAACTAAGCTTAAAAATGAAATCATTGTCTATTTACAAGTTAGATGCCATCACTACCTATGGAAGTTACTTGTGTAATTACCTCTTGCTCCCATTTTCCTAATTTTGCCGCTATTTATTTTATTTTTGGTGAGAAATGAATTTCTTCATATTCTCGTTTCGATAATTTTTAATCTGATAAAGATACTAAATTAAGATGCTAAGTAGTTCTCAATCTTCTCTCGAGAACCGTTGCTTTGAAAATGAGATCCACATCAAGGTTTTTATTATTTATATTTTTGACTTTTACATTTTTCTTCATTTTTTTTTAATCATTAACTTTTCACTTGCGTACCCTAAACGACGGAGCTTCACGGTTTAGTTCCAAGACCTTACACCTTCCGGAATAAAGGATCCAAGGGCCGTTACAACAGAGTGTTCCAAGACTCTAGACATTCCTGAAATGAGGATCCAAGGTGGTTAGACCAAGACCTCACACATTCCTGAACTAGAGGTCCAAGGGCCGGTGCAAGAGGGTAGCCAAGACCTAAACGCCTTCCAGAAATAAGAATCCAAGGCCCGATCTCTAATCCGTAGCTTAGAGCACTAAACTTATTATTATTAAACGTATTTATTAAGTAACCTTGATGTGTGCCCAATTTTTAAAGCAAGGATTATTTTAAGAAGACCAAGAACTAATCATCGGCAAAACCTAACATCTTTAATTATTCTTACAATTATATATTGTGAAACAATTTTGCGGGAGAAAAAGGCCACAAGTAGCTTCGATGAGCTCTAAAGAGAACCAACTACTCACGCTTAGCATCTAACTTCTAAATAAACTCTATCATTTCTCGTTCTTCGCAAATTTAAAATCTTAAATAATAAGATCCGCGAATGCTTAGCCAAGAAAGGTTAAGGGGACAAGCTAGGGCTCAACACGCCCGATCAAGTCAGAATTTTATTCCTACTCTCACCAACGGAAAGTCAACAAAATGTCAAAACACTTATTATATTTTTGCAAAAATTTTTAAATTTTTTCATTTTTTTTTAATTTTTTCAATTTTGGAGGAAAAACGGGGTTGCATGAGTTAACGGCAAAAAATGCAAGGCAAAAATCAAATCGAAAGATTACCCCCCCAGACTAAAACGAGACATTGTCCTCAATGTCTTAAAGGTAAGGGTTCTCCTAAATAAATCTAAGGCCGTTTATTAATTATGCCAAAGATAAACGTAAAATGATAAGATTAAGGATATCGGATGAGCAACGAATGATGAAACTCGAGTGGAGAGAAACACAACCACGAGCACGAGAGTCTTCATTATTCGGACAAATCCGGGACATACAACAAACAACCACGAAACACAAGAAATGGAAGAGGCAGCCCTCCTCCCTATTATTAAGAAAATAGAAAGAAGATAGATGGATAAGCATGGGGTGCCTCCCACGAAGCGCTTTGTTTTTGTTAACCGAGTCACGTAGCTTGACTCGACCCCGAATTTAGTTGTCCATGGGGAAAGTTTGGAGATCCGGGACAACCATGGATGGTATGTCCCCTCCAAAATAATGTTTCAACCTATGACCGTTCACCTTAAAGTTTGGACCATCGGGTTGAGCTAACTCGACGGTTCCATATGGAAAAACTTGAGTGATGGTGAACGGGCCAGACCAACGGGTTTTGAGTTTGCCCGAGAAAATCTTTAATCGAGAATTGAAGAGGAGGACTCGATCACCATCATTGAAGATGCGGTTTTTAATCTTAGAGTCATGAATCCTCTTTATTTTCTCTTTGTGGATCAAAGAGTTCTCGTAGGCTTGATCCCGAAGCTCATTTAATTCATTAATTTGGAGCTTACGGTGATCACCCGCGGTCTTGAGATCAAAGTTAGCATGTTTTAAGGCCCAGTATGCCTTATGCTCGAGCTCGATGGGCAGATGACAGGCTTTTCCGTAGACCAGCTTGTATGGAGTACATCCGATGGGTGTCTTGTAAGTTGTTAGGAAAGCCCATAAAGCATCATCCAATTTGTCGGCCCACGAGGCTCGGTTTTCACCAACGGTTCTTTCAAGGATACGTTTCAATCCACGATTCGAAACTTCGACTTGACCGCTTGTTTGCGGGTGATACGCGGTAGAAAGTCGGTGGGTGACACCATACTTGAGCATAACTTTTGCAAATTGATCATTGCAGAAGTGAGTACCACGATCACTGATTATAGCCCGAGGAGTTCCGAATCGGGAGAAGAGATTTTTCAAGAACTTAACCACAACTCGGGCATCATTAGTGGGGAGTGCTTTTGCTTCAACCCATTTTGACAAGTAGTCGACGGCCACAAGTATATACTTATTCCCTCGTGAAGACGGGAATGGCCCCATAAAATCGATGCCCCACACGTCAAAAATCTCGCAGACTTGAATTGCATTTTGAGGCATCTCGTCTTTTTGCGAGATTTTTCCTTGACGTTGGCTAGAGTTACATGACTTCACCAAGTCGTGGGCATCGCGATAGATTGTTGGCCAATAAAATCCAGAATCAAATACTTTTTTAGCGGTGTAGCTGGCACCATGATGTCCCCCCGTGGGTCCATAATGGCAAGCCGTGAGTATGTCACCGGTTCTTGGCCATGCACACACCGTCTTATCACTTGATCTGCACATATTCTGAACAAATAGGGGTCTTCCAAAAAGTAATGTTTAACATCTTTGAAAAATTTCTTTTTCTGCTGGGACGACATCCCTTTTACCACAAAATTCCCCGCATGGTAATTTGCATAGTCAGCAAACCATGGGGTACTCGGATCATCCATCAAAGATACCATCTCAAGTGTCTCGAGAGGAAATGTTTCGGTGATTTCCTTATTCTCGAGATCACTTTGATGGGGATTTTCAAGTCTGGACAAATGATCAGCGGCTAGATTCTCAGCTCCTTTTTTTAACACGAATGATAATATAAAATTCCTGGAGCAGAAGAATCTACCGAAGTAATCTCGGCTTAGCATCTTGCTTCGCTAAGAGATACTTGAGAGCAGAATGGTCCGTATACACTATGCTTTTGGATAAGACAAGATATGGTCAAAATTTCTCAAAAGCGTAGACGACGGCCAACAACTCTTTCTCGGTAGTAGTATAGTGAGATTGAGCATCGGTCATTGTCTTGCTAGCATAGTGTATCAGCTGAAAGTACTTCGATTTACGTTGCCCCAGGACTGCACCAATAGCATAATCGCTCGCATCACACATTAGCTCAAAGGGCAAGTCCCAATCGGGGGCAACCAATATTGGTGCTTCGGTCAATTTCTTTTTAAGAACCTCGAATGCTTCGATGCATTCGGGAGAGAAGAAGAACGGAGCATCTTTTTCAAGAAGATGGGTCAGAGGCCGGGCGATTTTAGAGAAGTCTTGAATAAATCGTCTGTAGAAACCGGCATGACCAAGGAAACTTCGGATTCCTTTAACGATAGTAGGATGAGGTAGTTTTGCGATCACATCGACTTTGGCTTTATCTACCTCAATCCCGAATTTAGAAATCTTATGGCCGAGGACAATGCCCTCTTTAACCATGAAGTGGCACTTCTCCCAATTTAGCACAAGATTGGTGTCTTCACACCTTTGCAACATTTTTTCTAAATGGGAGAGGCACGATGAGAACGAATTTCCATAAACGGAAAAATCATCCATAAAGACCTCCATCTTCTTCTCGATCATATCGTGAAATATGGCCATCATGCACCTCTGAAACGTGCCTGGAGCATTGCATAAACCAAAAGGCATGCGTCGGTAGGCAAACGTTCCATAAGGACACGTGAAGGTGGTCTTTTCCTGATCTTGGAGATCAATTGGTATTTGAAAATACCCGAAAAAGCCATCGAGGAAACAATAGAACTCATTTCCCGCCAAACGCTCAAGCATTTGGTCCATAAACGGTAGAGGGAAATGGTCTTTACGGGTAGCATCATTTAGTTTTCTATAATCGATACACACTCTCCATCCGGTGACGAGACGTGTGGGGATTAACTCATTCTCTTCATTTGTTACAACGGTCATTCCACCCTTTTTGGGCACACAGTGGACCGGGCTAACCCATGAGCTATCAGAAATCGGATAAATCATCCCAGCGTCAAGGAGTTTGATAACTTCCTTTTTGATGACATCATGGATTTTTGGGTTAACCCGTCTCTGTTGCTGGACGGCGGGTTTAAAGTTTTCTTCAAGTAAGATCTTGTGAGTACAGAACCGAGGGTCTATACCCTTTATATCGGAGATCTGCCAAGCGATGGCACTCTTATGCTTCTTAAGCACGTCTAAGAGTTGGGTCTTCTCCTCATCTTTAAGGTCTTTAGAAATGATGACGGGATATTTGTCGGTTTCTTCTAAGAAAGCATATTCAAGATGAGGAGGTAAATCCTTTAGCTCGAGCTCCGGAGGATTTTCAGTGGACGGCTTTACTTCTTTAATTTCTTCTTTTTGAATATTTTCCGGAGGGAGAGAAGATGACGGATCACTATTTAGTAACTTCTCAAGGAGAAGAAGGTCTCCCTCCGGGTCAAAGTTTGAATCGTCAATTTCTGGTGAAACTGATTCATTCTTGAGACAAGCCTCGATCTCTTCCAAGATGAAATCACCTCCCTCAAACGGAGTGAGGGAAGGGGAAGAGTCGAAAGAATAGGTTGAGAAGAAGGAGTGGGATTGCCATTCGAGGATTTATCGGAAAATCCAAGAACTTCTTGAGAATACTCCTCCGAGGCAACATCAATCACATCGATTCGATTTACCGAGACGAAATCGTGATTGGAGGAGTATTTGAACGTTCGATCTAGGTTGAAAGTCACGGCCTCATTATCAACCCGCAGCGTTATTTCTTCACCATATACGTCAATCAAAGCACGCCCGGTCCTCAGAAATGATCTTCCAAGAATTAGAGGAACCCGGGGATCAGCATCAAAATCTACAACCACAAAATTGGCGGGGAAATGGAACTTCCCCACCTTGACAAAGACATCCTCGGCTACACCCTTAGGATGGGTTATGGAACGGTCCACAAGCTCGAGGGTCATGCAAGTAGGAGTGAATTCCGGTAGAGAAAGCTTGTTCCAGACGGAAAGCGGCATTAGGTTGATGCTTGCACCAAGATCGGCCAAGGCGTAGCATTCAACCATCCCCTGAAATTCACATGGAATGAGGAATCTTCCGGGATCTCCAAGATTTTTGGGGAGCTTTTTAAGGAGAACCGCTGAGCAATTCTCATTTAGCGGAGTTTTTGCTAGCTCAAATAATTTTTCCTTTTTACTCAATAAACCTTTGATGGTGGAAGCAAACTTAGGCATCAGAAGTAAAGCATCCGCGAAGCTTATATCAAAATGCAAATCTTGGAAAATTTGAAAGAATTTTTCCATTTCATTTGAAGATTTTTCGCGGAGCTTTTGATCATTTACTCTCAAAGGGTAAGGAAGTTTGGCTTTTATGGGAGCTTCTTCGGGCTCAAGCACATCCTTAGATTTAGACTTTTGGACAACCGGAGGTTGGACGTCTTCGGTCCTTCCGTTGTTAGTAGTAAGTTCCGTGTCCTTTGTCACCACGGTCTCACGGTCGGCTACCTTGGGAGGAAGAGAAGAATCGGTAGTCGGAGCCGTGGGTCCATCATATGATACACCACTCCTTGTAGTGATCTCCTTAACATCGCCCCTCGGGTTAGCGATCGTATTGCTTGGAAGTGTTCCAGAGCCCGAGGGTCGATCATTTAAAGACTTTTTGATTTCTGTCATTTCCTTAATCAAAAACCTAGTTGTCTCTTCTTGGTTTTTATTGAAATTTTGCTGATTCTGATTTTGAAGAATTAGTTGTTTTAACAACTCATCCGAGGGTGATGGGTTTTGCACAAATCCTTGAATTTGATTATTGTTAAGATTTGGCCCTCGGTTGTTTTGATTAAAACCCTGGTTGTTATTTTGAAAATTTCCCAGATTAAAATTTCCTTGGTTTTGAAAATTTCCTTGATTCGAATTTTGAAAATTCCCTTGATTCGGGGCTCGGTTATAATTCCCCTGGTTTTGATAACTTTAATTTGGCCCGATTTTGATTTTGGTTATATTGAACATTGCGGTTTTGCACATTCTGATTTTGATTTTTGGTGAAACCGGGTGGTCCGAGAAAATTGTTAGAACGGTAGCTGAGAAGATTAGGGTGTCTTTGCGGTTGGTAACCGTTACCACCCGTGTTAAAGGTTCCCGTAGCAGCATAAACATTCTCTTGAGTGTAGCCACCGGAGGCTGGGCACTCGAAATACGAATGTGGACCACCACATGTTTCACAACTTTGATTGACAACATTGATTTGCTGATTGTTGTCGTTCTGATTCATACTTTGAAGTATCCTTAAGATAGCAGTGGACATATCATTCATTTGTTTAGAAAGAGCAGCTATCTCGGAGTTAGAAGAATTAGTAGTGTCAGATCTAGTTGACTCATTCCTCTCGGCAGAGGAATCCCAATAATTATGATGGGTAGTCATGTTTTCAATGAGATCATAGCACTCTTCTGGACGTCTTTTCATGAAAGTACCTCCGGCTGCAGCATTTATCGTATCACGGTGTCGTAATGTCAAACCAATATAGAATGTGTCTATAATGGTGACCAATAACATATTATGGTTAGGACACCGATCAATCGAAAGCTTATAGCATTCCCATGCCTCAAATAAGGATTCATCGGGAAGCTGACGGAAATTGCTAATCTCATTCCTTAATTTCGTCACCATCGACGGTGGGAAATATTTTGCCAAGAACTTTGAAACCATCTTATCAAAAGTGTGAATGGAGTTCTTGGGAAGACGATCAAACCATGCGGTGGCATGATGCGTCAAGGAATATGGGAAAAGATATAGACGAAGGGCGTCATCGGTGACCCCATTGTGTTTCATACTTTGGGTGACGGTAATAAATTTGTCAAGATGTTTGTTTGCATCGTCACCCGGTAAACCGTGAAATTGGCAAGAATTTTGGACTTGTTAGATCATGTGATGTTTAAGTCCAAAATCTGTGGCTTGGATATTGAGGGGGGCAATCGGGCCACCACGTCCAAGCATTGTAGGTTGCCACAACTCCTCCATCGTTGGGAGATCAGGAGCTGGCATATGACCTTCACCACCCATCGGCGGGGGTTGATCGTTGTTGTTCATTTCCTCAACGGTTGGGAAATCAACACGGTGATTGTGACGGATAATTCTCTCGAGATTTGAGAGAGGTGAAAGAAGATTGGGAGAAGAAGAAGAACGGGTGCGCATACACCAAAAAGAAACCAAGATTCAAAAACAAAAACAAAAACAAAAATTTTGAAAAAGAAAATATTTTTGGATTTTTATATATAAGGAAAAATTAATCACAATATTTTTGGTACCGATCCCTCAATCGATATCGTTTCTCTTAAGACTACTCGCAGAGTGGCGGAGAAGCAAAGGTCCGCTCGAAAGCTGATTAAAAACCCGCCTCTTTCGGTTCGTCAATTTAATGTCAAACCATCCTTAAACCACTTGTATAGGTTGTAATTGTAAGATAATCCGAAAATCAAATGATTTCACGATTGTTTTGTTGTTATTCGGAATGGTTTACAACACTTTCAATAAAGTGACGTTTTATTATTTTTGTATTTTTTTTGAAAACACTTTAGGAAAAGTGTTTTATTTATTTTCTTTTTGTATTTTTTTTTTCTTTTTATAAAAACATATAACTTCCGAGGAAGGGTCTTCAAAACACGATTCAACGAACGAAATTAACAAACTCTTCTCAAGCCTTCCCCGGCAGCGGCGCCATTTAATTGATGTTTTTCAAATAATTAGGTATTTATTTTTCCAAAGAAAATACAACGAATGTATTTCCCAGGGTCGTAGTCCCAACGAAGGTTGAAGTCG
Source organism: Artemisia tridentata subsp. tridentata (assembly GCA_021014915.2). Taxonomy (NCBI): domain Eukaryota; kingdom Viridiplantae; phylum Streptophyta; class Magnoliopsida; order Asterales; family Asteraceae; genus Artemisia; species Artemisia tridentata. The sequence goes on along the minus strand of CP139502.1, from coordinate 34,987,318 downwards.
ATTTGTCGGTAACGGTGTCGAAAAGTGAAGTGAAATGGTGTAAAAGAGTGATATTTTGGGGTTTTTACATTACGAATATGAAATAACAAGTAAAAACAAGCTATTAAGCTAAGGGTACAAGTAATCTAAGCACACGATATCTGAAACTAAAATTTAAATTTAAAAACGTACGTTACGATTTTTTTAAAAAACGTACCTAAAAAGTGAAATCCTAAATTAAAAGTCCAAAAATTATGAAAATAATTTTATTAAATTCTAAATTTTAAAAGAAAATTTTAGGAAAAAGAATTATATTTTTTTTTATGAATTTAAAACTAATAGAAACTAATTAAATGATTTAAAAATAGCAAATGATTTGAAAAATTATGAAACTTTGCAGAAAAATCTAAAATTATATAAAGAAGCTTTGAAAAATGAAAATAGAACTTTTCTAAACCCTAATAAGCTGTTTGGGTAAAAAGCAGTTTGAAATAAGCACTTAAAATAAGCACTACAGTACCAAAAATTACCAAATTCTCAAATTCAGTTCAACATACTAATTTAAGCTTAAAACAACTGATTAAGACTAAAGAAGCACTCAGGTTAAGCCAAAAAGCAGTTGAACAGTTGACAATATTGGACAGAACCAAATGATTAAACAGCCAACTATAAGCCACTCTATAAGCTAGATAAAAGCTAATTGGGGGAAACCAAAAACATATTCTAAAAGCTTATACTAAAAGCTACTTGAAAACTGAAAATGTCTAATTTTATCAATCAATTACTCATCCAATTGTGGCCAAGAACAGATGCCCATAGAAACCAAAAATCTGATGCAGGCTGAGCAGTTCTAATAGGGGAAATTGCAGACCCAATTTAGGCTATTAAATAAGCTACAAAGTGAAATCCAAGCTCAGATCCTAAAAGCCCATACTACAGACTACCTTAATACCAAAAATCAGATGATAAGCTCAAACAGATAAGCAGATATAAGGCCAACAAAAAGCTGAGATAAGCAGACCTTGTGCAGGTCTGCACAGATGAAACTGATGCAACAGTTGTGCTTTTGGTCCTCTAATTCTTTCCAAACTCAATGAAATAGTACCAAATTTTGTATTCTCACTTAGGTTGTGTTTGTTTCGGCTCATTCAGATCTGAATAAGTCTGAAGTCTGATTCGGTCACACATTTTCAGATTCAGCCTGTATTTTGTTTATTCAGATATCTAAAGTCTGAATACATCTGAATAGGGTCTGATTCATTCAGACATTTGAATATGTCTGATTACATCTGAAAAGCTTAAACTTTACACCTACTTCTTTTCAATCCTCATCTCCTCATCTTGGTCTTGATTTTTTTATTAATAATCATGAATGGAGGGTCTTTTGGTTTGTTTATAACGAAAGGATTGTTTTTAGTTTATTCAAACACTTTATAAAAACAAATAGACTAAAATAATTGAGATTCAGACTTTTGGATCACTAATTCAGATTCAGACGTGGTATTCAGATTCAGACATAAAATGTCTGAATAAACAAACAGCACCTTAATCATCTATCTTGAACCAAAAACTATCATCAAATAAGCTCAGGCTTATTGAGAGCTTATAAGTGCAGTTATGAGTACCAATTTTGAACCACTAACTCAAAACCTCAAATCTCCTCAAATAAGCTTAAAATCTAATCAAAGCAGTTTATCTAGTATTCAATAAGCTCAATTTTGCAATAATAAGCTATGAAACTAACTGATCTACTAATATCCTACTATCTTAACAATTAAAAAGCAAAGATCAAATAGCAATAAGCATTAAAATAAGCTGAACAAAATTTATGCAGAAAAATAAGCTAGAAATGAACATTTGAAACTCACTTGGGACCTCAGCTGAAAAGAGGTTCCACTAGGGCAGCTACAAGCTCTTAGCTTATCAGAGATAAGCTAGGTAAAGATCCATAAGCTCTTCCAGGGTTAACTTATCATCCATAGCTTATTTGACCAATTGGTTGACTTTTGTTGACTTTATTTGATTTTTGAGACTGAATCAGATTTAGACCAACCAAAAACTCACAATAAGCTATTAAGCTTATATGAGCTTATACAATTCAGAAAAACAGCTTATTGAAGCTGTGATTAAGCTATTTTTGGATTTTTAAAGTATTTTTTCAATATTTTTGGATTTTTTGGACAAAATGAACAATCATGAAAAACGTAAACTAAAATAAGTTGAGATTAGTGAAAATAAGCTAAATAAGCAGTATAAGCTAAAATGAGAACTAAAGAGATACAAATTAAAAGGAAATCAAACTAACTTTTCATTAATGAAACTTTGCAATTACAAAAGAGAATTTGAGAATACAATTGAAATTAAGATCTAACAGCATAACACAACTTCAAAATTACATACATACTACATGAGGGGGAGGGTCCTATTTATAGCCGATGGGAAAAGATTCTAGGGTGTCCATGTCACCAATCCGTGCCCTCTTGTGCTTCTTCTGAATCGTTTTCATCCTTCAGATCATCCTTGATCATCACTCTATCAATAATAGCCCTTGGATCAAGATTACACGTCCCATCCACCAATCACATGCTTGGAATTCCCTTGGGATTGCTGACATGTCAGTCTGACATGTCAGATATCCTTCTAGAAAGGTTTGCAAAGTACACAATTACCTTTAATTGCGGTAATTTTGTACGGGGTGAATTTAGGGTTTATCCTGGGTAAATTGGGGAAGAACAAAGCGCGGGTAAGGTTATTTTATATTATTTTGTTTGACTCTGATCTGTTGACCGGGTATATAGTTGTGAGAGGATCCGGATTTATGGGTATCCGGTTGTGTTAAAAGGCTGGGCTGGTGGGCTTGTGTAGTTAATTGGGTTGGGATGTGATTATTTAGGCTGTGGGTTATTGGGGTTAATGGATTTGATCCGGATTTAGTTATTTTTGATTTTTAAGTAAAATTCAAGGAACAATGATGTAATTTCTGAAATTCCAGGGACCAGTTCTGCCATTCTTCAAATTTGATCCAAGGGCTTGTCTTGTATTTCTTTGATCCTTCAAGGACTTGTTTGACATTTGAGCATAAACTTTGATGATTTGCTTCCCGGCTTTGGCTTTTTATCTTTTTAAAATCTCGTGCTCGTTTTCTTGGTTTTTGCTTGATTTTGTCCATATTTCTAGATATCCGTACCTGCATATAAACAAACACAAAAACACAATATCTTTGGCACTTATGGTTAGTTTTTGGTCATTTTGGTCTTAATTTGTTCAAGAAAAGGTATGTGTTTAAGCACATACCACATACACTCCATTCAGCCTAATTTGATTGTCATGCTGATAGAATCTCCAACTAACCATACAAAATGAGCAACTTAACAATCAGCCACAAATACCCCTACTACCGCAACAATTACACCTATAACAAATACATTTGCACACACGATCCTACTACATAACAGCTAGCAACACGATCCTACTACATAACAAATTACTCAACTAACAAATATATTATCACATACCTTTTAGACTATTTAAAAAATACAAAATTTAATCAGCTGGCCACATAATCCAACTAGCTATTACTACTTCAAGTCTTTACTTCCAATGCAATAAGTCACTTGAATGACTTTTCTAAATAGTGAAAAGTCTTTGAAAAAGCTCTACCAACGCAATCCGGACCGAATCGTTATATCTCTAAACTACTTAATAAATGATTAACTTTAGTGTTTGAACTTTTATCGATCTATAATATAATTCGTACGCTTTAGTGTTTGAACTTTTATCGATCTATAACGTAGTTTGTATGCTTTATTTTTTGAACTTTTATCGAACTGTAATATAATTCGTACACTTTAATGTTGGAATAATACGTATTTTTTACTTATTCCTATGTATCTTTCAAGTATTTGTTTTAAGGAATACGAAAATAGTATAGTGTTTTTTTTTTTATAAAAAGTAAAGTATTGATTTTGAATATACATTTTAAATTTTATAATTAATATTTTTAACAACAAAAATATTTTTGATAAATAGTAAAGTATTGATTTTGTAAATTTTTTAATTTATGTATTTTTTTTTAATTAATTTTTACACTAACATATAATTTTAAAGCAAATAATTTTCTAAAATTAACTTATATATAAGTATTTTTAGATAAATTATTGAATTATTGTGACAAACGGTAATTTTTCCAATGATATTTTAATAATAAATGTCAATTTATTATTACATAATTGTTAAACTGAGCATTTATGTGTTTACATAAGGATTACGGGTGTTAGGAAATTAAGCTTAAGCAGTTAAGACTATTGGAGGTAACAGTTAGGACTGTTAAAGATGGAAGTTAAGACTGCTGAAGAGTTTTGAAGACATGAGAAGTTAAGACTGCTGAGTAAAGAAGTTAGTACGGTTTATGATTTGTGTAAGTAGATAAATATGGAAAAGATATTGTGTATATCGTATAGAATTAGATTGATAGTTATCTTGTAAAGGAATCCTTAGTCTATAAAAGGATTGCCTAGGTTAAGGTTTAGATACACAATAGAAGTACGAATTAGATTAAAGAGATTCAAGGTTGTAAACCCTAGTGACAGGAGATCACTCGTATTATTATTCTAATAATATTGAATCGTTGAAGGTTATTATTCTGCGTTCTTTGTTTCATTCATATCATACAAAACACATAAAGTCTTCTAAGTGCTAACTAGTAAATTTCGCATGCTAGACTAAGCATAATTCTTAGTATCACATCTAACACAAGGAGTGTGTGTAGATCCGGTCAAGTGGTATCAGAGACAGGTTGCTGATACATAGATTTAGAAGATTCGAGAAGAAAAAAGATGGACATGAAAACAACACCATCTACAACCAACATTGCTGCTAAGCTTCCTATGCTTAAACCTAATGAGTTCGACATGTGGAGACTTCGTATTGAGCAGTTTTTCCAAGTGCAAGACTATGCACTGTGGGAGATCATTGAAGATGGAAACTCTTTTACACCTGTAACAACAACAACTGTTGTTGATGGTAAATCTGAGAGTACAGTGCAGACAAAGCCAACCACTAATGAAGAAAAGGCAAGGTACAAGAATGATGTTAAGGCTAGAAGTTTGCTTCTGATGACCATTCCCAATGATCAGTTGCTGAATTTTAGTAAGTTCAAGTGTGCTAAATCTCTTTTTGAATCTATTGTTGCAAGATATGGTGGGAATGAAGCCACAAAGAAAACCTAGAAGACCCTTCTCAAGCATCAGTTTGAGAACTTTACTGCAACAAGCAATGAGTCGTTGGATCATATGTTCAATAGGCTTCAAAAACTAGTGAGTCAATTGGCTGTTCTAGGAATTGAGATGCCTCAGGAAGATCTCAACTCTAAATTTCTGAGGAGTCTACCTTCTGAATGGGCTATGCATGTGGTAGTATGGAAAAACAAGCCTGATATAGACTCCATGAGCTTAATGGATCTATATAGCAACTTCAAGATAGTTGAACATAAGATTAAGAAGTCTGCTGGATCAAGCTCAAGCTCAAGCTCAGGCAATTTGGCCTTTGTATCAACTCCCAGTTCCTCAAGTCCAGATGAAGAAGTGCAAGTTGGTGGAGCAGTTGGTACTGCTAGTACAAATCATGGTACTGCTAGCACCTCAAGCAGTACTAGTGGACTTTTGAATGATGATACTTATTGTGCTTTCTTGACTACTCAGCACAATGGAAGTATGTTGACTCATTCAGATCTTCAAGAGATTGATGAAGATGAAATTGAAGAGATGGATATTAAGTGGCAGCTCTCTCTTCTCAGTTTGAGAGCTAGGAGATTCTTGAAGAAGACTGGTAAGAAGATTATCATAAACAGTAATGATGTTGCAGGGTATGACAAGTCCAAGATTGAGTGCTACAACTGCCACAAGAAAGGTAATTACTCAAGGGAGTGCAGATTGCCAAGTCAACAAGATGGAAAGAGTAGAGCATATGGAAACAAGTCAAGAGTTGTGGAGGTTACTGATTCAAGCTCGAAAGCCATGGTTGCCATTGATGGCTTAGGATTTGACTGGAGCTATATTGCAGAGGAGGAAGCAGAAGCATCTACAGAGGTTGCTCTCATGGCATTCTCAGATTCTGAGGTACAAGTTTCAAAATGTTCTAAATCTTGTGAATCTTTAAAAGATCTAGAAACACTTAAAACAAGATATGATAATCAGAGAAAAGAATTAGTTGAAACTACTTTTAGCTTAGCAAATCATAAGAGAGCTTTAGCTGTGTTAAAAGAGAAAATTGTTCATTATCAAAACAATGAGTCTAAGTTTTCTGATGATATGATTATTGTTAAGAGAGACTTAATGTTTAGAGAGAATGAAATTACTGTTTTAAAACATGAGCTAGAACAGGTTAAGAAAGCTAAGGAGAACATACAGATGAGTGTAGACACACTAGAATATACATCAAAAGGTGTTCAAAAGATAATTGAGAGTCAGATCCAAAATAAAGCTAAGTCAGGCCTAGGATATAAGTCAGTTCCACCTCCTTATAGAGGAATTTCCATCACCCAAAGGTGTAGACTTAGAATACACAGGACTCCCTGAATTTCAATTACCTGTGCTTAATTATGGTCCTCAACCTAAGAAGGATGTAGGTGATAAACCTGTTTTTGAAAGTGCAAGTGATAAATCACTATCTGAGGACAAGGTGTCTTCTGATAGGTCCTCACCTAAGGACTCAGATGCTCCAACAATTGAGGAATGGACTTCTGATGATGAGGATGATCAGGCTGTGGTTAAGCCTGTTAGTGCTAAAGTGGAGGAACCAAAAGTTCTAAAGATGGTTAAACCTGAGACTGTTAGGCCTAGATCAAATGCCAAACCTTATAGACCAACAGTTAGGTATGCAAGATGTATAGAACCACAAACAAGCCAAGAGGTAACCAGAGGATTGGAATGACCTCAAACCCCACCAATTAGGAAAGGATTTTGTTTGCTATAGGAAAGCTTGTTACTCTTGTGGTAGTTTTGACCATCTTGCAGATTATTGTGATAAATGGGTATCTGGATATACAAATCATAGGTTGAGCATTGCAAGACCTCAATCTTTTCTTAGGAATGAGAAGATGATACCTAGATCAGTTATTTTAAGGTCTGGACCTAAAGCAGTTCAAACTGCTAGACTAGCAGTTCAGACTGTCAGACCTATGAGACCAATTCACCCAAGGCCACCAGTTCAAAATCCAATAAATGTTTTTAAACCATCATACAAAACTGGTAAAATAACTTTTTATGAGAAAGCAGTGGTGAAAAACCAAGTTTGGAAACCTAAGGTAACAACTGCCAAGCCAGCAGTTCCAACTGCTAGCAGGGTAATTGGTACTGGTGTGAATAAAAACACTGCTAAAGGAAACATGGGTAATGGAGTGAATGCTTCAGCATGTTGGGTATGGAGACCAATTAAACCCAATGGTGCTAAGACTGTTTTGAAAAGAATGAATTATGTTGATGCTAGAGGAAAGCCTAAGTCTGTTTTGGCTTGGGTTCCACAAGGAAATTAATTTTTCTGGTTATATGCTTTGTTAGTCATATGCTTGTATCTTGTTTCTTTGTTTTTGGACTAACAATTGCAGGATTGGAGAGAAAACACCAAGGGATTATGAATGCTTGATGTTTTGGACTAAATGGTGTTCTGAAGATTAGTATGTGATCTTGCATACAACAAATGGTAATTGGTTCACCATGTCTTATCCACATAAGAACCAACTAGTCCAGAGCAAACGGTTTCTGGTAAAGACTAATCAAATCCGTTGATGGTTGACAATTTACCAAAAATTGTATGGTTATCAGCTCACCATATCTAAATGTGAAGAGTTGGCTAGTCCAAAGCAAACGGCTATTGGTAAAGACATATCAAATCCGTTGATAGCTGATAGTTTGCTAAAAACTATGTTTGAGCCATGGTATTTTAAATTTTATTTCAAAAAGTTGATACGGCTCAACAAAATTTTTTCCAACAGTTGGGACGGTTAGTACAAAATATTGGTACGGTTCAACTAGCCGTTATGACTGACGTGTCTGTAATTAATTTTGGGGTAAAAACTAGCCGTTGGCGGTTTGTTGCGATTTTTACTGGATGAATTACGGATTTCGAGGGATCCTCTTATAGATATTTTAAATTTTATTCTATTATATTCTTATACTAAAATAAATAGTTACCATATTCTTTAAGTCAGTCAACTTGAAACCCTACAACTCTCTCCATAAACTCTCAATATTGCTTTCATCTTCTATCTTTTCACTCAAACTTATTACTATTCACGGCTGTTAACTAATATTTTCTACTAAGAATGGATGATTTGGCATTTGTTAAGCGTCACAACCAGGTTGCATTTTTAGAGAAAACAGAGCAAGGAGATGGGCCGAAATTTTATGAGATTGTGGATTTTCTCAATCACTCTCACATAAGGTATGCTCTAACTGTTTCTCCTACTCTTTATGTTTCGCACATCACACAGTTCTGGCAGAATTCATCTATATTGACAAGTGATGACGGAGACTTAGAAATTCATACTGAAGTAGATGGCATTAAATTTGTTGTTACCGAGTCTATACTTAGGAGACATCTTAAATTAAATGACTCAGATGGTATCCACACTATGCTAAATACTGAAATTTGGGAAGAACTTACGAAAATGGGGTATAATACATCTGAGCATAAATTGACTTTCCAAAAAGGATGTTTTTCACCTCAATGGAGATTTTTGATACATACTTCTTTCTGTTGTTTAAGTTATAAAAAGACTGCTTGGGAGCAGTTCAGTAGCAATATTGCTATTGCTCTCATTTGCTTGTCTACAAACAGAGTTTTTAACTTTTCAAAATATATTTTTGAGGGTATGGCATCAAATGTTGATAGTAAAACAAAGTTTTTAATGTATCCCAGGTTTGTTCAAACAATTTTAAATAAAAAGAAAAACCTGCTTACAAAACCAACTGAAACATTTGCTACGCCTAGTCTACAATCAAAGGTTTTTCAAAATATGGCTATGGCTAGTAAGCTTTTTGAAGGGGAACCAGTTCCATTGTTTCCTCAAATGATTCAAACTGAGTTGGGTGAAGGTTCAGCAGTTCCAACTGATCCCCATCACACATCCACTCATGTATTTGAAACAACCCAACAACCACCCATCACTTATAGGAGAAGGTCTAAACCTAGTCTAACTAGGGTTGTGACTAGATCCTTTCCCAAAGATTCACCTCTCATAGCAGGTAATACAGCTAGAAGTGATGAGGGTAGTTCTTCACAAACTGAATTGACGGCTTTATGTACCAAGTTAGTAGCCAAGGTTGACACTTTGGAGAAGGAGCTAAAGCAAACCAAGGAGGAATTCAAAGCTCACAAGGAGAATTTTTCCAAAGTCTGTACAAAGCTAACAAAAAGGGTGAAGCAATTTTAAGAATAGGTGAAGAAGAAAAGGGCAAGAGTGATATTGGATGATGATTATGATGATGATGATTCAGATGGTTCAGACGGGGATGATGAAAATTCTTCCCAACAGGGGAGGAAATTTGGTAAAGAGAGGAAATTTAGCAAAGATAAGGATAGATCAGGATCTCAGGGGAGGTATGAAGAAGGTTCTGAACAAGATAAAGGTTTTAATATTGGTTCAGTTTCTGGTTATGGTCAAGAAGAAACAGCTGAGACACATCAAACAGTTCCAAATGAAGAAGCAGTTCAAACTGCTGAGACAAATCAAGAAACAGTTCAAACTGCAGAGTCAGAGCAACAAGCAGTTCCAACTGAAGAAACTTCTGCTGAACAAGTTTATGAAAGGAGAAGAGAAGATAAAGGGAAGAAGCCTATGACATCTGAAGAAGTGGCTGCTACTCAACAACTTGAAAGGCTTAAAAGGTTGAAACCAAAAACTCAAGAACAGATAGATCATGATGCAGAAGTTGCAAAGCAATTAGTAGAAGAAGATTTGGCTGGTGAGGAAGCTAAACAAGCTCAGATTGCTCGTGATGAAGAATTTGCAAGGAAAATGGCTGCTGATGATATAACAAATATAGCTGAATTCATGGAAAGAAAAAGATCAAATGAAGTAAATCAAGAAGAGTTCAATGAACAGTTACAATATTTTCTGGATTCTGATGTGATTGTAAGAGCAAAGCTTCAATGGTTCTTAAAGATAAAGAGTTGAATGAAGAAGATAAGACAGAGGAGCTTAAACAATTCATACTCAAGAAGAATGGAGTTGCAACGTCGGAATATCTGATTCATAAAATAAGAGAAAGATAGAAGTCAGGGTACAAGACGAAGTTACCAACAAAGAAGGAACTTGTTGAGTCCATGAAGCATTATTTGAAGAGCTCAGCAAATTACTCAATGAATGATTTCAAGGGAAAGTCTTATGCTATAATTGAAAAAGAATTTTGTGAAACTTATATTATTTTGAATTCTCCAAGAAGAAGTTTCAAAACAGGTAGGAAGAGGGAAGCAGAAACTATGGAATCAGAAGTTGCTAAGAAACAAAAGTCTGATGAAGAAGGATTAACTAATGAGAATATCAAAAGCATGATGGTGATTATTCCAGAGTCTTCTTATATTAAACCTTTGCAGGTAAAACATCCAATCATTGACTGGGAAGTGTTTACTGATGGAAGAATGAAGGGATGGAAGATTATCAGACTTGGAGATATTTCTGAAAGATATAAGTTGTTTGAAGATTTACTCAAAGGCTTTGACAGAGAAGATCTAAATCAACTTTGGAGCTTAGTGAAAGAGAAATTCAGAGATATTGATCCTGTTGAAGATAAAGATAAAGAACTATGGGTTCAATTGAAGAGAATTTATGAACCAGATGGTAGAGAATCGATATGGAGATTTCAAGCACAAGTCAAGGACATCTCTTGGAAGTTATTTGGAATGTGTGGAGTACACAGGGTGTCTACCAATGATGGAATAGAGATATATATGCTGGTTGAAAAACATTATCCACTCAGACCAGGTGTTTTGACAATGCTGACATATGCAAAACTAGAAGCAAATGAAGAGTCTGAGATGGCTGATATGCTAGTGGCAAAGATATTCAACCTTGTACAAGAAGTGACAGCTAGATCTAAGAGATTTGCTTGATAGGTGTTTGAAAGAATTTTCAGCATTAAGAAGAAGAAGCTTAATTTGAAGAAACTTAGTGATTTGGATAGAAATCATAAGTTTAGGGGAGGATTGTTAGGAAATTAAGCTTAAGCAGTTAAGACTGTTGGAGGTAACAGTTAGGACTGTTAAAGATGGAAGTTAAGACAGCTGAAGAGTTTTGAAGACATGAGCAGTTAAGACTGCTGAGTAAAGAACTTAGTACGGTTTATGATTTGTGTAAGTAGATAAATATGGAAAAGATATTATGCATATCGTATAGAATTAGATTGATAGTTATCTTGTAAAGGAATCCTTAGTCTATAAAAGGATTGCCTAGGTTAAGGTTTAGATACACAATAGAAGTACGAATTAGATTAAAGAGATTCAAGGTTGTAAACCCTAGTGATAGGAGATCACTCGTATTATTATTCTAATAATATTGAATCGTTGAAGGTTATTATTCTGTCTTCTTTGTTTCATTCATATCATACAAAACACATAAAGTCTTCTAAGTGCAAGCTAGTAAATTCCGCGTGCTAGACTAAGCATAATTCTTAGTATCACATCTAACATAAGGAGTGTGTGTAGATTTGTCAACGGGAAACAAACCTACACGCAGTAGCATACAGTAACTCACCAAAACTATCTGTTTTTATCAGAAAAGGTGAAATTTTCACTTCCTGACAGTTACAGACACCGAAATAACAAAAACAAGAGGTTATCTCGTTTTCTTGAAAAACGACATCACACGCGTACCGACACCACATTAGTAACTGGTTTAATTTTGTAATTCATTTTCGGAGTCAATAAATTTTATTTTATGTCAATTTTATAAAAACGTCTCCAAAATTTTATTTGTCACGTTTAAACCAAACCAAGGTACCACAAGCTCAACGGGACACACCTAAATCCATTAATCTAACACTTATCCTTATTAAATAAAAACCTAACACTTACTTTTACTTAAAATCAACATTTACCTTTTTATTTTACTTATACCTCACTTTTTTTTACTTATAATCAAATATATATATATATATATATATATATATATATATATATATATAAAACGTTAAAATGATTTATCCAATCCCTTATCCCCACAAACACAGGCACACATCGCTCTTGTTGGGAATTAGATTTGATGATTACAAAACTACATATGCGTAAATGAAGAAAGATGAAACAACAAGGACTAAATGTAATAAATTAGTTAGCTTCCTGTGAAAGATAGGTTTTCTTGTAAACCCTATTTATAAAGGGTATTAGACGGCAGTAATAGACATTCAGAAAGCAATAGAACTCTTCAATGAGAGTCTAATAGAAACGTGTGTGTACACGTTAGTTAGTAAGTAGTAGTTAGTTTATTTATTAGTATGGAATAAAAATGGAAGCGCGCTTGAATAAAAACCTTGTTAAACATTATTGTTATTTGTTAATTCCGTTGTACACAACAATGATGTTTGTAAAACATATCCTAGAAGAGCCTTAAACGATCTTTTCAATTGGTATCAGAGCGGGTGGCTCTTGATATCTAGGATCTACAAGGTTGTTACCGTTGGAGATGGAGCAGATTCGAAAGAAAAAGAGCAGATCGGGTGAAAGTTTGAGGTAATCGTTATTTTTTAAAGGGTATCGATCTTTAAGTTTTTGTGTGACGACAAATTGATTGGCTGTTTTAATTAAAGTAACCTCGTACTATGTATTGATGGAACATAGTCAAGTTGCAGTTAATGACTTGGTCGGTTGTGGGGCTATGATTATTAACTTATTTATCGATTTGTCAATTGATCGATGATGTGTCTGGTGCGTTTGCAAGTGGAGAGCTAATTTAATTGGTTGTCGGTTTATATGATTGATTGTTAGCGGGTGGTAATTAATTGATGATTTGATCATTGGTTTGTCGCTTACGTGATGAATCAATTATGCTTAATATCTGTGTGGGGCTGATTTATTGTTTTGATTAAAATTCTTCATAGTGGGTTGACTTGTGATTATTTGATATGGGTTACTGATCTGCTGCTTATTGGTCTGATGAATACTACTGCTCGCTTTAAAAAATTAGTACTGCTTATTGGTTCATATGTAGCAGTTTTTATTGCTGGGATTTCAAGTTTGTACTGCTGGCTCAGGATACTTAGTACTGCTCGATAACAGTTTGTACTACTAGCTTTGGAGATTGAAGAGTTTATACTGCTGGTTATAAACTTTGTACTGTTGGTTTGTACTGCTAGGGCAGTTTTGGATCGCGGTTTATTCTTAACTATTTTATGGCTCGTTTTGGGGATTATTTGTATAAGACAATTGAATATTGCTTATTTGATGTTTTAGTTGAGTTTCACAAGTATGTGTTCTTATCATATCTCAAATGGCGGACAAAATTTGGAGATAACTTGTTTGTGTGTTAATGCGGTGACAAAGACTTGATGAATCTAGCAAAGGTGTGTGATCTACAAACTGATGGTGCTTAATGCTCACATTTGCTATCACTTTAAGGAGTTACGTTAATGTGCTCAGTGTCTCATATAGTTGAGGATTTAGCAAGAGGTTGCGACCTACTTCTAGTATGAGTTTGGAGTCACGTGGATAGTACAAGATATAAGACGCAAGTTTGGGAAATTCTACTTCTTCATCAAATTCGTTATACTTGGTTTTCTTCATCAGTAATCATTCCATAAAGCCTACAGGGTTCGTGATTCAAGAGATGGTAAACATATTGGTTTCAGGGGAAGCTTGTTGATTAAATGTTTAACCATCTACTTGCACCACTTAAGGGGAAGTGTTTCGATTCAAGTTGCATTGAAGACCCCTATTAGATGATTACAAAAAGGGGAAGAAGATTGGTTTGCAGCTTATCGTGTGTGGTGACATGTTCAAGAATACCTTAAGGAAGTATTGAAGATTGTTTCATGAAGATAGTTTTGTAATATCAAATATGGGAAGATTGATGATTTGTACAATAATCTTAGGGTCTTTGAACATGAAATCAAAGGTGTTTCAAAGGCATCTTCAAGTGCTGCTAATGTTGCTTTTGTCTCCTAAAGCAAGAGCAGTACTAGCAAAGTTAATTATGGTAGCTATAATTCTGGTATCTATGCTACTTCTTCAAGCAATATGAAAGAAAGAGAAGTTCCTACTGGTTTTGCTGATGAAGTCATCTATTCACTCTTTGCAAAGAGATCAGAAGACACGTACCTTATTAATGAGGACCTTCAACAGATAAATGATGCAGACATTAAAGAGATGGACATAAACTGGCAAATAGCAATGATTGCTCTTAGAGTAAAGAGGTTCTACAAGAAAACTAGAAGAAATTTCAGATTTGATGGAAAGACACCAGTTGGTTTTAATAAGAAGAAGGTTGAATGCTATAGGTGTTACAACACTGGCCACTTTGCTAGGGAGTGCACAGCAAAGGTGACTACTCATGGAAAGAAGCAGAAAGATTCAGCCTATCAAGAAGCAGACAAGCAGGAGAAGAGACAAATGGGTATGCTGACTATGGAAGCTGGTGTTGTTAACTGGGGAGATCACACAGAGGAAGAAACAGAACCAAATCATACATTCATGGCTATTGGCTTCAATACTGAGGTATCCTTGTGTTCTAAAACATACATGAAATCATATAATAATCTTAAAACATTGTGTGATGAGCAAATGCAACAGATAGGTGATCAGGAAGCTAAAATACTTGCTTACACTAATGTTGTTAAGACCTTAGAAGCTCAAATTGTCACTTATCAAAAACAACAATTAACCTTAAATGAAAAGCTTACATTTCAAGCCAATGAAATCTATGAAAAAGATGAAAAGCTTAAAAAATTATAGGAGAATTGGAATGAAAGCTGTAAAAGATAAGGAAGAATTGCAGAAAACAATAGACACATGGAATAATTCTGCTAAAAATCTGTATAGATTAGTAGATTCTGGTATGAGCTCAACTTGCAAAATTGGTCTAGGATATGAAATAAAATCAGATAGTGAGATTTTAAGTTATGAGGAAGAAATGGAAAGAACTCTGTTCATTAGTACAGATGATGACTTTGCTGATAAACCTGTATACAATAGATTCTCAAAAACTAACAACTTCAAAGGAGTTCCACCTCCATTAAATGGAGATTAACTCCTTTACCAGAGCAAGATTTTGATGAGTCTTGGTATGTTTATGGTAAGAAGGGACCTCAAAAGCCTGAAACAAGTATCTCAGATGACAAATCCAGTAAGTATTCTACCTGTCAATCTGATAACAGTGGAGGGTCCATTGGAAATATCTCTGAGCATTCTGAATCAGAACCAGAAAATGTACCAAAAGAGGTGTCTAAGTCTAAACCTGTTAAGATTAGCAAACCAGTCGTGTCTACACCAAAACCTAAAACAGTTGAACCTAGTTGTGTCTCACACATAAAAAATCCTAGGCAACATGTTAAAAGTTGAGAGTCACCCAGGATTGATAGAATGAAAAGAGAGCTAGGGGAAGGTTACTCTTTTACTCAGAAAAGACGTTTTGTTTGTGGTAGCCTTAGTCATTTAATCAGAGATTGTGATTTTCATGAAAAGAGAATGACTAGAGAGGCTGAGCTTAAGAAACAAAGGAGTGTTAATACTGGTAATGTGATGGCCAAACCGGTGTGGAACAATGTAAACAGAGTTAATCATGCAAATCAATTTGTTCTTAGATCAGTACAAATCAATGCTGGTAGATCACATGTTAATTCTGTTAGGACAAATGTTAATACTGGTAGGAAAAATATTAATTCTGTTGGGCAAAAAGTTAATTCTGTTAAGCCCAAAATTAATTCTGGGTATGTTGATACATTTAGACCCAAACAACCAGTTGCACATAGACCACAGGTGAACAAATCTAATCAAAGAAATAATTTTGATAAATCACACTCACCTGTGAGAAGACCCATTGTTAAAAATACAGCAAAAATGTCAAACTCTTATGCTGTAAAGGGACATGGGGGGTCTGTTGTTAAGGCCTCAGCATGTTGGTCTTGGGATCCATTTCAGAATGAACTTACTTATAAATCCCAAAGCAACAGTGGATCATATTCATATAAGACATACAAATATGTTGATCCACAAGGTAGACCCAAGCCTGCACAGGCCTGGGTCCTTAAGAGAAACTAATTTCTCTTCTTTATGTGCAGGATCATCCACTCAAGAACATCGGAGATAGAGGCATATCTGACAGTAGATGCTCAGGGCACATGTCTGGTAACAAGGATCACCTAAAAGATTTTTAAGAATTCAAAGGAGGTTCTGTTACTTTTGGAGGTAGCAAAGGCTACATTACTAGTAAAGGTAGAATAGTAGTTGGCAATTTAGAATTTGATAATGTGTCTTTTGTGAAAGAACTTGGGCAATTTAATCTTTTCTCAATATCACAAATTTGTGATAAGCAGCACAAGGTTCTTTTTACTGAAACTGAATGTTTTGTGTTGACTTCTGACTTTAAGATGCCTGATGAAAGTCAGATACTCCTAAAAGTCCCTAGACAACACAATATGTACAGCTTTGATATGAAGACACCTGAACCTGCAAAAGGTTTTGCCTGTTTGATTGCAAAAGCCACTATTGATGAATCTAAATTGTGGCATAGAAGACTTGGTCATATAAACTTTAAGAATCTAAACAAACTTGTGAAGAATAACCTTGTTAGAGGTTTACCTTCCAAGGTTTTCAAGAATGACCATACATGTGTTGCATGTCATAAGGGTAAATAGCATAGGGCTTCAAGTAAGGCTAAATTAGAAAGGTCCATCACTAAGCCTTTCGGTATGTGCTTAAACACATACCTTTATTTGACCAAAACCGGACCCAAATAAACCAAAAACTAACCAATTATGCCAAATATCTCGTGTTTTTGTGTTTATGATTGTGCAGGAATGGATATTATAAAAATGGACAAATATCGAGATAAAAAGACAAACCGAGCACGGGATTTGCGAAGAGGATTAAAGAGCCGAGGCCGGGGAAGCAATTCGCAAGTTTGGATCAAAATTATGCTTAAAAAGTCAAAGTCAACCCTCAGAGTCTCACCAAATGACAAGAATGACCCTTGGATTTATTTTGGAAATTTGTCAAAACCAGTCCCTGAAATTTCAGAATGTTCACAAATGGTCCCTATCATTTTTAGACAAAAATCTATCAAACCTTATACCCGGATCTATTATTAATCCCAATCCATAATTCCCAAATACCCAACCCAATATTTAAACCCAAAAGCCCATCTCATTAAAACCCCTAGCCCAGTCCACTATCCCTTTTACCCATACCCGATCCGCCCAACTTAAACCGGTCAAACCTAATAATAAAACTCGGTCAAACAAAAATAAATAAACAAACAAACCCGCACCCAAAACCCCCTTTTACCCAGTTTTACTATTCACTGAAGAACCCTAGAATCCCTAGCCTTAAAATTACCATGATTAAGGGTATAATTGACTAATCATTTGGCTTCTAGAAGGTGTCAGGATGTCAGAGAGGCACAGAAACACACGAATGGGCTACGTGGCAGCATACTATTGGACGTGACACCTCATGGAATTTAATCAAATAGCTACGGTGATTTGGGATTGATCTGAGGGTTGATAAGAGCTCAAAGAAGCACAAATTCACACGGATTGATGACTTGGCAGAGACTAGAACCTTCACAAGCCAGCTATAAATAGCCCTCTTCTCACACGGATTTAAGGTGTTAGTTAATTAGGAATAGGAGTAGGGTAATGTAGTTTTTAGTGTAATGTTATGCTGCTTAAATTGTTTTCTCAGTTGTAGTTTCAGTCTTTTATTTGTAATTTTCAAAGTTTATTAATGAAATTTTAGTTTAAGTTTCTTATAAATTCGTATCTCTTTAAGTTTTAAGATTCATATTAGCTTATTCATTGTCTTAGTAGTTTATTCTAATCATTTCTAGCTTATTTCAAGTTTTTATCTCATACTTTGTTCATCTTATTTTAAAAGTCCAAAAATATTGAAAAACACTAAAAAATCCAAAAATAATTTTAATCCCAGCTTCAATAAGCTGTTTTCTTAGTTTTTAGAAGCTTATGTAAGCTCAGTAGCTTATGGTAAGCTTTTGTTAAGTTCAATATTGTTTTTGCTTCACAAAATCAAAAGTCAACAGAAAAAGTCAAACAAGCTATTCAATAAGCTGTTGGAGGTTATAAGCTGTTCTAGGAGCTTTTTGGGCGATTTTTGGCTTGTTGATAAAGCCTGGGTGATATTGGTTCTGTTCAGATCTGTTCTTATCTATTGCATACTTGTAAGTTTCATTAGGTTGCTTTTAATAGCTTATTATAATAAACTGCTTATTTAAGTGCTTTTGTAGATTAGAAATTGCTTTTTAGTTGATAAGTAGTATTAGTAATCATAGTTCCATCAGTAGAATAGCTTAATTTGCAGTTTGTAGTTTAAAAGCTCCTAAATCAGTTAGTTAAGGAGTGTTTGGTTCAAGTTGATGCTGTGGATTTATAGGTTGTTACTGTTCCATTGCCATTCTATTAGTTTTGTTTGAGCTTTATAGAAGCTAGATAAGCTGGTTGAATCAGATTTTAAGTTGCTTTGAGGTTATTTGAAGTTTTGAATTTATTTGCTATATAGAGTTGTAACTGCCTACTGTTCCATAGTGAGTTATTGGCATAGTTTTGGCACTTCATGTCTAAATAGTTTGTTAAGTGAATTCCAGACGTATGTTTCATTTAGAATTGCAAAGTTTGAGGTAATTTCATAGACTGCTGCAACAGACTTAGGTTAGCAGTCCTGCATATCAGTTGTCCATCTTACCCTTTTCCTTTATCATTATCTGTTTACTTAGTTGATATTAGTGCCTGATATTTGGTTTTCAAGTAGTTGGTAATAGTAGCTTTCAGGATCTGAGTTTAGTTTCAAGTTTGTAGCTTATTGATTAGCTTTTAATTAAGCTGCAAGTTAGCCCCATAGACTGTTCCATGCCTGCAACTATTTCAATTCCCACTAGCAACTATTTTTGCATTCAATTGAAGTAGTATATGTTAGTATAATTTGGGCCTTTTTGGCTTATGAGTAGTCTGTAGTTCTAGCTTCTTAAATCTGCTTTTGGATTTACCCATAGAGCTTTTTGATAGCTTTTAGAGCAGCTGCAAATAAGCTGTTCACCCATTTGTTTCTGCACTTATTTGTTACTGCACTTCTGCTTTTGAGCTTATTCTGTGAGCTTATCTGGACTTTTAAAGTTGTTTTAAGCTTCAAATAGTGTGCTTATCCAGTATTGAGCATTTGGTAATTTTTGGCACTGATTTGCTTATTTTGAGGTTATTTGCAAACTGCTTATTCCCCTATACTGCTTATTAGGGTTTAGAACAGTTCCCATTTAATTTTTCCTAGCTTCTGAATATCATTTTAGATTTTTCTATCAATTTTCATATTTTTCCAAAATCAATTGCTATTTT
Source organism: Artemisia tridentata subsp. tridentata (assembly GCA_021014915.2). Taxonomy (NCBI): domain Eukaryota; kingdom Viridiplantae; phylum Streptophyta; class Magnoliopsida; order Asterales; family Asteraceae; genus Artemisia; species Artemisia tridentata. Next base: position 34,967,792 of record CP139502.1, on the reverse strand, counting down.
TAATTCATTTAAGTAGTTTCTTTAGTTTTAAATTCATAATAAATAAAATAAAAGTCAAAAAAATATTTTTCTTTTTCCCAAAATTTTCTTTTATCATTTAGAATGTAGGAAAATTGTTTTCATGCCCGTAGGATTTGTAGTTCTTCAAATTCACTTTTTATTTTGTGCTCGCACGTAGTTTTTGATTTATTCACGCGTTTTTAGGATTTCCCTTACTTTTACCTTAGAATAGAATTTTCCCTTGCCTTATTTACTGTTTTTTCGTTATATGTTTCATCATTTTAGTTTTAAAATCATTGTCACTTACTTTTATTCACCATTCACTACACGATTCACGAACCCGAATCACTAATTCCATTCAATCTTCATCGGGACAACGAACTTCGGGTTTTCACATTATTTCACTTTTGTGAATTCCTTCCCTTGGAGTATAATTGTGACTAACCAATTTTTGGCGCCGCTGCCGGGGAAGGTTGACGTGAATTCGTGATTCCGTTTTTCGATTCGTGTTTTGAAGACCCTTCTCCCGGGAAGTTATCGTTTTATTTGTAAATATTTTCAAAAATATAAAATCCAAAAAAATTAAAAAACCACTAACACTTTTCCTAAAGTGTTAACAATCCCAAAAAAAAATCATAAAACAACAAAACAATCGTGAAATCATTTGATTTCGGATTATCTTTCGATTACAACATATACAAGTGGTTTAAGGATGGTTTTGACATTAAATTGCAAACCGAAAGAGGCGGGTTTTTAATTAGCTTCGGCAGACCTTTACTTCTCCGCCACTCTGCGCGTAGTTTTAAGAGAAACGATATCGATTGAGGGATCGGTACCAAAAATTTTGTGATTGATTTTTCTTTATAAAATCCCAAAAAGATTTTTTTTTCAAAATTTTATTTTCCTTTTCTTTTGTGTTATTCAATGTTGCTAAATTGTAAAACCCAAAAAAATAATCTTCGTTTCCTCTTATATGTTTAATTCTTATCTCTTCACCCTCTCATACCGTTTAATTCTTATCTTCTTATCCCTCTTTATTGTTTAATTCTTATGGAGAACACGCGGACTATGGAGGAATTACTACGCATACCTATCATACGTATTAAAAAGGCCATCGTTATTCCACCAATTCTTGCGGATGAATATGAAATAAACGTTGAGTTACTTGATTACATAAATCCTTTCGATGGTTTTGAAAATAATGATCCTTATTCACACATCAGAAGATTTTCCCTAATAACTGAAACTTTCAAAATAAATCAAGTACCTGATGATGTGGTGAAGTTAATCTTGTTTCCGTTAACACTTAAAGGAGCAGCCAGGAGATGGCTTGATTATGAACCTCCTAATTCCATCACCACTTGGGATGATCTTGCATCAAAATTCTTAAATAGATTTTATCCTCATTCCAAAACAATTGAGATCAGAAAAGAAATCATGAATTTTCAACAATGTTTTGATGAGACTTTTTCCGAGGCTTGGGAGAGATTCAAAGATTTAAAATGGAAATGCCCACATCACGGTTTTTCGGAATTGCATCAAGTTGATATATTCTATAATGCTTTAACGCAAAACGATCAAGATTCGCTTAACACGGCCGCCGGTGGCAATATCTTTTACCGAACTCCGAAGGACGTCTTGACGATTATCAAAAATAAATCGAAAGTTCGCACTGCACAAAACAAACCGGTAGTAAGTTCCCAATTTCGCAATGAAACATCAATTGGAAAATTACTAGCCGAAGAGCAAGCAGCTAAAGTGAGTGCCCAATGTTGCAAGACTTTCATTCACAATGACGATGATGATGAGGATTCTATCCAAATGCAGGAATATTATAAAAATTTGTCAGCTGCAATCACACCCGTCGTGGCGACTATGAACCCAGAGGACTCTCTCATAATAGGGGACGAACATCTCAGCAATATTCCGGAAACGGAATCGGACAAAGTAATAAAGTCTAGTGTTGAGGATCTTGTCCCAATCCAAAGTGAGTCCGAGGGTATTTCCGACAAAATATGTGATTTGCCTCCTTTTGATGCTTCAAATGATCATTTTGAGACTTCCTCCAATTCTAATTCAAGTGATGATGATTCTTTATCTTGTGGAGACATCGATTATGTTGAGGAATTACCTTTTGAGCTCGTCAGCTTAGAGGAAGTAAAGGATTTTGATCCAAATGATGGAGAGATTGACACTGATATTCTTCAAATCAAGGACGATGCACTTCGCGATAAATTGTTGAATATCAATCTTCTCATTTCTAAGATCGAGGCATTAAATGACAATCCAACTCCATCTACTAATTTTGTGCTCAATTCTCCTTCCTCATTTCCTATCCCCGTTGAGGATAGTGACATTTTCTCGGTTAAATCTTCGAGTGGCAATCCCACTCCGACTTATGAACCTATCATTTCTGACTCTTCCCATTCTCTCACGCCGGTTGAGGGAAGTGATTTCACTTTGGAAGAGATCAAGGTTTTTCTTGAGAATGATTCAATTTCGTCAGAAATTGATCCAGGGGGAGATGATTCTTTACTCGATTTTGAAAATATCATCTTTCATACGGCAGAGGAGAGTAGTGGCAGTCCCACTTCTCATCCCGATCTTTCTCTTTCAACTTTTGAGTCGTTTTGCTTTGAAATCGATCATACCAAAGAGAGGAGCAGTGGCAGCACCACTTCTCATTCTCATATCTCTCATCCGGAGTATGATCATTTCTATTTTCATCTTGAGAGAGATTCTAGTCTGGGGGGAGGTGTACTTTCTCATAAGTATTTGTTTCTTGAAGATTTCATCCCGACCCTCCCCCCCGAGACTTTTGTTACCATTCAAAGCTTTAATGTCAAATCTTCTTTTGATGATGAAGAGCTTTTCATGATAATTATAAAAATCTTTCTGCTCTTCATCACATATGATGTGATTTCTCCTCTTCTTCACTCCATCAGGAGTGAGGATACCATCTTTGACCCCGGCATTTCTCCTTCTTTTCAGCCGTGGGTATCTCATCGGAGTGGAACTTTCATATGCTTCAATGTTTCTTCAAACATCTTGAATGAAAGTCCGATTGAGATTATCTCTTCCACTTGCTCCCCTAAGAACAAATAAATTCGGGGCGAGTCTAAGCTATACGACTCGTTAAAAAACAAGCGCTTCGTGGGAGGCACCCCATGCTTATCCTTCTATCTTCTTTTCTATTTTCTAATAAGTGACGTGAGGAGGGCTACCTCTTCCATTTGTCGTGTTTCATGGTTTTCTGTGATATGTCCAGGATTGCCCGAATAATGAAGACTCTCGTGCTCGTGGTTTCCTTCTCTCCACTCGAGTTTCATCATTCGTTGCTCATCCAATATCCTAAATCTTATCGTTTTACATCTATCTGTTGGCATAATTAATAAACGGCCTTAGATTTATGTAGGAGAACCCTTACCTTTAAGACATTGAGGAAAATGCCTCGTTTTAGTCTTGGGGGGGGGGTTCATCTTTCGATTCGATTTTTGCCTTTCATTTTGCCGTCTACTCATGCAATGTAACACCCCAACCCGGTAAGGGTAAAAGTATCACATTAATGGCTTCATATCAGATCAAACAAAGCATACATTCAAAAGTAATACAAAGATTCTCAAAGGTTACAAATGAAATGCTGAAACTACACGGTCACAAGCGAGAAACAAAAAAACTAAATACTATGTCTGTCAATGCAAATCCTTCTGAAAACTTCTACTTCAGAATAACTATCAAAGTCTTCTAAGTCCAAAAGTCTCTTCACTCATACCCAAACCCGTCGTCCTGCTTATTACCTGCCGCACACGAAAAGAAAACGTGCGGCTGAGCTTAAGAAGCTCAGTGAACAGATACATATACAAAGCAAAGAATAACGCAACAGAACTATAATATAGGCAATGGGAATGTCATAAGGTATAAACGAAATACATGGATAATAAGAGAAGAGTAGGATAGTCATCCACCACGAGCCCAGAAACTCAAAGTCATAATCTCAACATCATAATCTCAAAGTCATAATCTCACAATCAGAGGGGATACCTCTTAGGCAACCAGATAATATGAGGGGTGTCCTCATGTATCATAATAGTGGAGTGATCAGCTCCCAGAAAATGTGAAAGGCATGTATTGCACACAGTACAAGTCACCTCAAAGTCATAACTCAAAGTCATAGTTAAATCCACTAAACATACAAATCTAGGATTGCAATCCATACGCCCCCAAACTCAAAGTCATCTCAAAATCATAATCTCAAAGTCATAATGGCCATATCATAATATAAGAGGGACGGTGTGAGAAATCACTCACCCACACATGAGTCATGCCAGTGGTGCATCACAGACATGGCCAGGTTACCTTCCTGGCTAGGTAACATAAAATGGCTCGGGTATCAAACTAAGAGTCAGGTCTCAATGTCATATCAAATTGCATCTCAAGGTCGTAATCAGAAAGTATATCTCAAAGTCATATCAAAAGGTTCATGTCAAAAGGTTCATGGCAAAGGTTTAAATCATAGCTCAACATCAATGCATAGGTGATAAGACACCCTTACTAAAAAGGGTAGAGTATCCGTACCTCGATAAAGCACACCAAATATCAAAGCAACGAAAGAAATAGGGATGGATGGTCACTCCCCCTTCACCCGATCTACAAATATGCACAAGTTGTCTTATAAGTTTGATATGATCGTAAGGTTTCATTTTAGTTCTCATTCCATCTTAGGTAACTTTAAGTTATAACATTCCCGTATGCCAATTCAAAGTATTACAGATGATCATATTCATAGTTCAAGGTTCATAATGTCTTTTACAAAATCTTAGGGTTCATATAGAAGTTTTCATCATTTAGGGTTCAAAGTGTTATTATGATAAGATTAGGGTATAATATGTAAATATCATCAAGTTATAGATTTTACAAGTTATGACCTTTTGTTTTAGCAAAATATCCATTTACACCCTTTAGGTTATAAAATAAACACATAACACCCTTTAGTTTACAATTTAAACATACAACACCCTTTTTTAATCACTTTTACTCTTTCACAGCTTTTACACTTAGTTCAGACCTGTTTTGTACGATTTTTAGTCCTTATAAAAACTCAGTATAAAAATTCCCAAAAATTCATACAAGTGCCCAGATGTCTTAAGAATTTACCCAAATTTTTCCAGAATTTATTTCTAAGTATAACTATGGTTTAAAAATCCTATATTTCGAGTTGTCCAGATTTCTGAAAATATTAGACATATGAAAAGTAAGCTGTTTAAAGTCCCATCAATAAATTTTATAAAAATCTGGAAAAATTCCATAAAATCACCTATATCACAAATACTAACATACTAGAATTTTAGGTCTCAAATCTTTATATATTTCAAATTAAAAATCATAGACTACAGGTGAATTTTCGTAACCCGAAATACAGTTTTGACACCCAATCTCATAAATTCATAAAAAGTACCTTCCCGACCTCAAAAAAATGCAAGACCAATTTCTACAGAAAGCCCTTTCATATAAATTCATTCTAGACTCAAAATTTTCCCAAAAACACCTAGTTATCAATTATTTACAGGCGTTCAAATTTGGATTAGATTCCAGATCAGAAGCAGTTTTACTTTAACATGTATATACTTAGGGTTTTCGCCATTCCATTCACTAGTTCTTGACTCCAAACGATTCTAGGTGAGTCCATAACATATATAGGTCAATTAAAACAGGTCTTAACACATTCAAATCGAAATATTCATCACAAAATCTCCAGGCCGATTCATATCTTATGAATTTTAGGTTTTCTTAATTCTATGATTTCATGTAACGATTTTTTTATTTATTTACCATAATTCGATTAGAACAAAAAGACAAGAACAAGAATCGAGCAAAGACGATACAATACCCTTGTAGACCACGAAGAACGCGAATATACAAGATCAAATACCACACGACGGGTCTTCTCCTCCTCTTTTGATCGTCGAACAGCAGCAGCCCAAAAGGGAAAAAGAAAACGTTTTAGGGCTTGAATCAAGACACGAATGGATCAATGATGAACATGTTTACCTTATGATGGTTGAGACACGAATTAAGAATGAGTTTACACCTTCCTTTGGGGTGGGTTTGGATCGGCAGCAGCAACAACTCAAGAATGGAGGCCGGTCTTTTGTTGGAAGAGTTTAGGGTTTCCTATTTATTATTATTATTTTTTTTTTGAAGATCGGCATATAGGAATAAGAAGGACCGAGATTTGTGGTTAGAGTATTTTAGGAATGGATTCAATCATATTAATGTATAATTAGTTAATTTTCCAATCAAGAACTTGGACCATATTGTGGTCAAGGGGGGCGGCATACATATTATTTCTTTTTCTTTTTTTTTTTTTATACATCATATAACATAAGGTTTTAATTGGTGCTTAAATATTTGAAGTTTAGGATATAACATATGTTACTTATGTGATTTTTCGTAGGTTCTCAAAATTTTAATTTCGAGGGTATTTTCGTCTTTTCAGATTATATAAAATTCGGGGTTTTACATGCAACCCTGTTTTTCCTCAAAAATTGAAAAAATCCAAAAAATGAGAAAAAATTAAAAATTTTGTGCAAAAATATAATAAATTTTGACATTTTTGTTGACTTTCCGCTGGTGAGAGTAGGAATAAAATTCTGACTTGATCGGGCGTGTTGAGCCCTAGCTTGTCTCCTTAACTTACATAATCTATAAGCTCGTGTTAGTCTTTTATACAAGGATCTATAAAACGCGAATTCTTTTTAAGAGTTTGCAAGTTCCCGTAATTGACTTTATATGTGCATGGCTTGATTATTTGGCTAAGCATTCGCGCATCTTATTATTTAAGATTTTAAATTTGCGAAGAACGAGAAATGATAGAGTTGTTTATAAGATAGATTGCTAAACGTGGAGTAGTTGGATCTCTTTAGAGCTCATCGAAGTTATTTGTGGCTTTTTGTTCCCATAAGCTTGTTTCCCCTAAAAATAGTAATCTAGGAATAATTAAAGCTATTTTAGTTTTGGCGATAATTAGTTTTTACTCCTTCCTTAGAGTATCCTTGTTTATGAAAGTTGGGTACACATCAAGGTACTGCCAGTGTTACGGTGTAATAGGCAACTGATTCCTTAAAGTACATGCTATTGTCTCTATTGCTATAAAAGCCGTAGGACTCGGGATTTGGCAAAATATATAATGAATAATGAATCTAAAGCCGATAAAAGTTTTCTGTTTCCTGACGGTTCGCTCCCGTTGACTCAGACTTCAAAATGGCAGAGGAAAAATATCCAAGGTCAAAATAAGACTCCCGATTCTTGACGGTTCGCTACCGTTGTCTAGGTTGTTTAAAAGGCCGAGGAATAATAATATGTGCTTAATAATGTTAAAAATGCCAAATTTCGACTCCGGGGGTATCCTAATAAAAGCTTCTGTCTCTGGACTCGTAGATGAGTTGTTTCGGTCGTATATAAAAGGGATATCCTCCAAATCGAGTTAAATCAGAGACCTTGATGTGGACCTCATTTTTGTATCAGGATTAATTTTAAATATTCTTATCGATTAAAACTTATCGAAAGAGAATTTGAAGAAATTCATTTCTCACCAAAAATAAAATAAATAGAGGAAATTAGGAATTTGGGAACGAGAAGTAATACACAATTAGCTTCCATGGGTAGTGTCGGCAATCTAACTTGTAAATAACAATGATTTCGTTTTTAAGCTTAGTTTGGGGATTCGCGAAAAATCAGGAACGACGAATTTTATCCGTATGGTCACTTCTTTATGAGTCGTGTTTCCTACTCGTTGATCCTAAAAGTTATCGTGAGATAATGATTGTCAACAAAGCCGTCACATGATTATGAGAAAATACAAAAATAGAATAAAAGGAAAATCGGGGAGTTTTTAGAATTTAAGATTTCTTAATCTCTTTTTAAAATTTTGCTACTTCTCAAAGTTAGTAAAAAGAGATTGGAAATTTTTAGTTTTGAAAACGTGTTTTTATAACATTGCGTGAGGACACAGCAATATCTTAGTCTGGGGGAATTTTGGTATGTGCTTAAACACATACCTTTATTTGACCAAAACCGGACCCAAATAGACCAAAAACTAACCAATTATGCCAAATATCTCGTGTTTTTGTGTTTATGGTTGTGCAGGAATGGATATTATAAAAATGGACAAATATCGAGATAAAAAGACAAACCGAGCACGGGATTTGTGAAGAGGATTAAAGAGCCGAGGCCGGGGAAGCAATTCGCAAGTTTTGATCAAAATTATGCTTAAAAAGTGAAAGTCAACCCTCAGAGTCTCACCAAATGACAAGAATGACCCTTGGATTTATTTTGGAAATTTGGCAAAACCAGTCCCTAAAATTTTAGAATGTTCACAAATGGTCCCTATCATTTTTAGACAAAAATCTATCAAACCTTATACCCGGATCTATTATTAATCCCAATCCATAATTCCCAAATACCCAACCCAATATTTAAACATAAAAGCCCATCTCATTAAAACCCCTAGCCCTAGTCCACTATGCCTTTTACCCATACCCGATCCGCCCAACTTAAACCGGTCAAACCTAATAATAAAACTCGGTCAAACAAAAATAAATAAACAAACAAACCCGCGCCCAAAAACCCCCTTTTACCCAGTTTTACTATTCACTGAAGAACCCTAGAATCCCTAGCCTTAAAATTACCGTGATTAAGGGTATAATTGACTAATCATTTGGCTTCTAGAAGGTGTCAGGATGTCAGAGAAGCACATAAACACACGAATGGGCTACGTGGCAGCATACTATTGGACGTGACACCTCATGGAATTTAATCAAACGGCTATGGTGATTTGGGATTGATCTGAGGGTTGATAAGAGCTCAAAGAAGCACAAATTCACACGGATTGATGACTTGGCAGAGACTAGAACCTTCACAAGCCGGCTATAAATAGCCCTCTTCTCACACGGATTTAAGGTGTTAGTTAATTAGGATTAGGAGTAGGGTAATGTAGTTTTTAGTGTAATGTTATGCTGCTTAAATTGTTTTACTCAGTTGTAGTTTCAGTCTTTTATTTGTAATTTTCAAAGTTTATTAATGAAATTTTGTTTAAGTTTCTTATAAATTCGTATCTCTTTAAGTTTTAAGATTCATATTAGCTTATTCATTGTCTCAGTAGTTTATTCTAATCATTTCTAGCTTATTTCAAGTTTTTATCTCATACTTTGTTCATCTTATTTTAAAAGTCCAAAAATATTGAAAAACACTAAAAAATCCAAAAATAATTTTAATCCTAGCTTCAATAAGCTGTTTTCTTAGTTTTTAGAAGCTTATGTAAGCTCAGTAGCTTATGGTAAGCTTTTGTTAAGTTCAATATTGTTTTTGCTTCACAAAATCAAAAGTCAACAGAAAAAGTCAAACAAGCTATTCAATAAGCTGTTGGAGGTTATAAGCTGTTCTAGGAGCTTTTTGGGTGATTTTTGGCTTGTTGATAAAGCCTGGGTGATATTGGTTCTGTTCAGATCTATTCTTATCTATTGAATACTTGTAAGTTTCATTAGGTTGCTTTTAATAGCTTATTATAATAAACTGCTTATTTAAGTGCTTTTGTAGATTAGAGATTGCTTTTTAGTTGATAAGTAGTATTAGTAATCGTAGTTCCATCAGTAGAATAGCTTAGTTTGCAGTTTGTAGTTTAAAAGCTCCCAAATCAGTTAGTTAAGGAGTGTTTGGTTCAAGTTGATGCTGTGGATTTATAGGTTGTTACGGTTCCATTGCCATTCTATTAGTTTTGTTTGAGCTTTATAGAAGCTAGATAAGCTGGTTGAATCAGATTTTAAGTTGCTTTGAGGTTATTTGAAGTTTTGAATTTATTAGTGCTAATATAGATGTTGTAACTGCCCTACTAGTTTCCCATTAAGCTGAGCTTATTTTATCTATAGTTTTTGGCACTTTCATGTTCTAAATAGTTTGTTAAGTGAATGTCCAAGAGCTGGTAGTGTTTCATTTAGAATTGCAAAGTTTTGAGGTCATTTCACTAGACTGCTGCAACAGACTTAGGTTAGCAGTCCTGCATATCAGTTGTCCATCTTACCCTTTTCCTTGATCATTATCTGTTTACCTAGTTGATATTAGTGCCTGATATTTGGTTTTCAAGTAGTTGGTAATAGTAGCTTTCAGGATCTGAGTTTAGTTTCAAGTTTTTAGCTTATTGATTAGCTTTTAATTAAGCTGCAAGTTAGCCCCATAGACTGTTCTATGCCTGCAACTATTTCAATTCCCACTAGCAATTGTTTTTGCATTCAATTGAAGTAGTATATGTTAGTATAATTTGGGCCTTTTTGGCTTATGAGTAGTCTGTAGTTCTAGCTTCTTAAATCTGCTTTTGGATTTACCCATAGAGCTTTTTGATAGCTTTTAGAGCAGCTGCAAATAAGCTGTTCACCCATTTGTTTCTGCACTTATTTGTTACTGCACTTCTGCTTTTGAGCTTATTCTGTGAGCTTATCTGGACTTTTAAAGTTGTTTTAAGCTTCAAATAGTGTGCTTATCCAGTATTGAGCATTTGGTAATTTTTGGCACTGATTTGCTTATTTTGAGCTTATTTGCAAACTGCTTATTCCCCTATACTGCTTATTAGGGTTTAGAACAGTTCCCATTTAATTTTTCCTAGCTTCTGAATATCATTTTAGATTTTTCTGTCAATTTTCATATTTTTCCAAAATCAATTGCTATTTTTAATTCATTTAAGTAGTTTCTTTAGTTTTAAATTCATAATAAATAAAATAAAAGTCAAAAAAATATTTTTCTTTTTCCCAAAAATTTCTTTTATCATTTAGAATGTAGGAAAATTGTTTTCATGCCCGTAGGATTAGAAGTTCTTCAAATTCACTTTTTATTTTGTGCTCGCACGTAGTTTTTTATTTATTCACGCGTTTTTAGGATTTCCCTTACGTTTACCTTAGAATAGAATTTTCCCTTGCCTTATTTACTGTTTTTTCGTTTATGTTTCATCATTTTAGTTTTAAAATCATTATCACTCACTTTTATTCACCATTCACTACACGATTCACGAACCCGAATCACTAATTCCATTCAATCTTCATCGGGACAACGAACTTCGGGTTTTCACATTATTTCCCTTTTGTGAATTCCTTCCCTTGGACTATAATTGTGACTAACCACCTTTACACACCTTGCATATGGATCTTTTTGGCCCTACTTCTGTGCAAAGCATAAATCATGTTAGTTATTGCCTTGTGATTACTGATGATTGCACTAGGTTTTGTTGGGTATTCTTTATGTCTAAAAAGGATGAAACCACTGGCTTACTTTAAACTTTCATTAGGCAGATAGAAAACCAGCTTAATCATAAGGTTAAGATTATTATATCAGATAATGGCACTGAGTTTAAGAATAGAAGCATGCTTGAATTTTGTGGTAACAAGGGAATAAAACAAGAGTATAGTAATGCTAGAACTCCACAACAAAATGAAGTTGCTGAAAGAATGAACAGGACCCTCATTGAGGCAGCTAGGACTATGCTGGCAGACTCACTCTTATCAACCACTTTTTGGGCTGAAGCAGTCAATACTGCTTGCTACATATTTAATAGGGTGAGAGTGACTAAACCTCAGAACAAAACTCCTTATGAGCTTTTATTTGGCCATAAACCAGTTATTAGTTACATAAGACCTTTTGGGTGCCATGTTACCATTCTGGATACTCTTAGTGTGCTTGGCAAGTTTGATGGAAAATCTGATGAGGGGTTCTTAGTAGGATATTCACTAAGTAGTAAAGCCTTTAGGGTATACAACTTAGTGACAAAAAGAGTAGAAGAGAATCTCCATGTTGACTTTCTTGAGGAGAAACCTAATGTGAAAGGAATAGGTTATAGATGGATGTTTGATATTGATTATCTGACTGATTTTATGAATTATATTCCTGTTTCTATGGAGAATCAAGCTAACCCTCATGCAGGTTCCAAAGAAGTAACTAACAATATAGGTACTTAAGTTGCTTCTGATGCAAATGCTTCTGAGCAAAAAGAGGAGACTGAGGAACTCATTGTTGTTCCCACAACAGTAGTCAAGCTTGATGCAGCTTATGGTGGCATAAAGAAATCTTCTACAACTTCAAAGAAGAAGGAGACTGTTACCAAGCCACAAGTACAAGGGAAAGAGGCTTCTCCTACAAAAGTTTCAGCAGATATTCTATCTTTCAGAGATGAATTGAATGCACTGGCTGAAAAGCATCTTGGAAAGAAGGCTACTAGTACATCCTCAGTTAAGTCTGGTAGTGACTTAGTTAATTCTGCTGAGCCTGATCCTACTCCAACTAATGTTTTTGATAATTCTGAGATGCCAGAGATTGAAATCTTTGACAAGCCAAGTGAAGGGATCTTTGATGAAGCTTCTTATGATGATGAAGGAGTGATTACTGATTTCAATAACTTACCCACAGAAGTGGATGTAAGTCAAGCTCCTACACTTAGGATTCACAATATTCATCCACAAAGTCAAATACTTGGTGATCCTAAGTCAGCAGTTCAAACTAGAAGCAAAGTGCAGAAACAGTCAGAAGCTCATGCACTTTTCAGTTTTGTTAAGAAGCAGCAAAGGAACAATCACAAAGATCAACAACACTGTCTGTTTGCATGTTTCCTTTCTCAAAAGGAACCTACCAAGGTTTTTGAAGCGTTAGAAGATGACAGTTGGGTGGAAGCAATGCAAGAAGAGCTGTTGCAGTTTAAGTTGCAAAAGGTATGGGTTCTTGTACATCTACCAAATGGAGCAAAAGTAATTGGCACAAAGTGGGTCTTCAGAAACAAGAAGGATGAAAGAGGAGTAGTGGTCAGAAATAAGGCAAGATTGGTGGCCCAAGGATACAGACAAGAGGAAGGGATATACTATGATGAGGTTTTGCACCTGTAGCTAGAATTGAAGCTATTAGGTTATTTTTTGCCTTTGCATCCTACATGGGATTCATAGTTTATCAAATGGATGTCAAGAGTGCTTTCTTGTATGGCACTATAGAAGAAGAAGTGTATGTTCACCAGCCTCCTGGTTTTGTTGATCCTGCTCATCCTAAGAAGGTTTACAAAGTAATCAAAGCTTTGTATGGATTACATCAAGCTCCCAGAGCTTGGTATGCTACACTCTCCAAATTTCTTGAGGAGCATGGACACAAGAGGGGTGTCATTGACAAGACCTTGTTCATTAAAAGGAACAAGAAGGATATCATTCTAGTGCAAGTGTATGTAGATGATATCATCTTTGGATCCACAAATAGGTCTTGGTATGAAGAATTTAAGGTGTTGATGAAAGGCAGATTTCAGATGAGTTCAATAGGTTAGCTCACATTCTTTCTTGGACTGCAAGTGAAACAAAAGGAAGATGGACTTTTCATTTCTCAAGACAAGTATGTTGCTGAGATGCTAAAGAAGTTTGATCTTGCAAGTATGAAGTCAGCAGTCACTCCAATGGAGAACAAGGTGCCATTAACAAAAGATAAGGATGCTGATGATGTGGATATGTACCTATACAGATCTATGATAGGTTCTCTTATGTATCTAACTGCCTCTAGGCCTGATATTATGTATGCAGTTTATGCTTGTTCTCGTTTTCAGGTTACTCCCAAGACTTTACATCTTCATGCTATGAAGAGGATCTTTAGATATCTAAAGGGCAAACCCAATTTGGGTCTTTGGTATCCTAGAGAGTCATCATTTGACCTGGAAGCCTATTGGTATCTTCTTAAACACATACCTTTTATTTACCAAAAACTAACCAAATATACCAAATATCTCATGTTTTTGTGTTTATGACTGTGCAGGCACAGATATCGAAGAAAATAGACAAATATCAAGATAAAAAGACAAACCGAGCATGGGATTTGGAAGAGTGAATAAAAGCTGATGCCGGGAAGCAAAAATTCAAAGTCAATCATCAAAGCTTCATCAAATGTCAAAAGAAGCCCTTGGATCACATTTCAGAAACTTGGCAAGAAAGGTCCCTGGAGTTTCTGAATTTACACATTTAGTCCTTGTCTTAAAACTACACCTTTATCCAAATTCGGATTTATCTAATACAAATCTATGTCCAGTTCAACCCTTAAACCAAAAGCCCATTCCATAACATAACCCCAGCCAAATACAAAATAACCTAAACCCACTTCATTTTAAATAACCCACGACCCTTTTTAAACCCAAACCCATCATCCTACCCGATCCAACTATCCAACCCGGGTCAAAAGTTAAAAACTCCATCAATATCAATAAAATCCTACCCGCGTCCCTTTTTCCCCCAAAATTACCAGGGATGAACCCTAATTACCCATCCAAGGAATTACAGCAATTAAGGGTATCCTCGTACTTTGCACGCATTTCTAGAAGCACCTGACACCAAGGAATGACACATGGAAGCATTTGATTGGTGGAAACATGTCATTATTTGATCCTACGGCCACGAATTAAAGATTGGTGAGCAAGCTATTGATCAAGGGCTATGAGAAGAGATCTTGAAGCTTCTGAAGGAAACCCTAGCACCACAACCGGCTATAAATAGCCTCCCTCAGTCACATATTGAAGGTGTTAGGTTATTAGGCTTAGGAGTAGGATTAATGTAGCTTAATTTAGTTTAGTGTTACAGCTTATTGTATTTTCTTATTCAGTTTCAGAATCAGTGTACTCTTTTCTCAATTTTAATAAAAGTCAAAGTTTGGTCAATGTTACTGTTACTCTGCTTATTACTGCTTCTGGTACTGCTTATTCTCCTTATTTCTCTTAAATTTTGCTTTCTAAAGTCTATTAGTTGGATAGAATTAGTTAAATTGTCAAGTGTTTTTAAATTCTAATAAAATAGCCAAAAAACAGTCATATACTTCTAGCTTATTTGACTGCTTATTTTCAGATTACTATTGCTTATTACTCTTAAAATAGCTTGTTTTAATTTTGTCTTTCGAAACTTATGGTTTAAAACTACTTCTTATTCAAAAACCTCAAAAACAGTTGCACTTGAAGGGGTGTTTGGTTTAAGATTGTTCATGGGTCAAATGGGGTAATCTCTTGGTACTACTGTTCATTTACCTTTAGCATAAGTTTAATTTAGCTTAACCTAGTTAGATAATCTTTAGTTGTTAGAATTTATGTTGTTTTGATCACCTTTGGATAATTTGAAGAGATTAGTTCTATATTAAGTAGCCTAACTGCCCTTATAAGCTTAGTATAAGCTGAAGTTTATGTGGTGTAAGTTTTTAGTAGCTTTTAGTGTTATTAGGTTGTCTAAGTAAGATTTTAAGAGTTGGATTTGTTTGATGTAGTATTGCATGAATTCGAGGTCAAAAAGTTCCCCTGCTGCATCAGTTCTTAATTTGCAGACTCACACCATAAAATGTGCTAATCTCTGCTGTTTGCCTTCTATTTATCTGCTTATTCATAAGCTCTTAGATTTTGAAATTTGGTTTACTTATACTTAGTAATACTGGCTTCTAGGTTCTTAGTTTAGATTTAACTTTGTAGCTTAATCAGTAGCTTAATATAGGTCTGCAATTCAGCCCCAGAACTGCTTAGCCTGCACTTTTATTTGAGTTCTTTGACCATCTGTTCTTGAGTTGAATTGAAGTAGCAATTGATGATAGTATTTGGGCATTTTTGGTTCTTAAGTAGTCTGATGTACTGGCTTTTAGTATCAGCTTTTGGTTTTCCCTTAGGAGCTTTTGGCTAGCTTATAGAACAGCTTAAAGTTAGCTGTTAACTCATTGCTTCTTCTTTATATTTGCTACTGTGCTAATAGCTTTTGGGCTTATTCTGTGAGTTTTTTTTGGTCTTTTTAAATTGATTTAAGCTTGAATTAGTGTTTTGATCTGTTCTTGAGCATTTGGTTAAATTTGGTACTGTTTGGCTTATTTTAGAGCTTATTGGCTACTGCTTATTTGCCTATTCTGCTTATTAGGGTTTAGAACAGTTCCCATTTTATTTTTCCTAGCTTCTGAATATCATTTTAGATTTACCTGCAAATTTTCATATTTTTCCTAATCATTTTCTATTTTTAAATCATTTAATTAGTTTCTTTTAGTTTTAAATTCATAAAAAATTAAATAAAAATCAAAAAAATAAAATTCTTTTTCCTAAAATTTTCTTTTATCATTTAGAATGTAGGAAAATTATTTTAATGCCCGTAGGATTAGTAGTGCTTCAAATTCACTTTTTATTTTGCGCTCGTACGTTTATTTTTATTAAAACTCTCGTTTTTAGTTTTAACCATGTTTTACCTTAATTGTCCTTTACGTTATCATTTCATATGCTTTATTTGTTGATTTCTAGTGTTGATTTACTTTCCGTAGTGATAATTTCCAAAATCTCATTTTTATCTCTATTCACTGCACGTTTCACGATCCCGAATCACAATTCCATTCGATCTTCGTCGGGACAACGAACTCGGGGTTTTCACATTATTTCCCTTTTGTGATTTCTCCTTTGATCTATAATTTGTTAACATCAATTTTTGGCGCCGCTGCCGGGGAAGGTTGAAGTGAGTTCGTGATTCCGTTTTTCGATTCGTGTTTTGAAGACCCTTCCTCGTGGAGTTACCGTTTTCTTTTGTAAATATTTTCTTATAAAATCCCAAAAAGATTTTCTTCTCCAAATTATTTTTCCTTTTTCTTTTGTTTCTAAAATTTAAAAAATCCAAAAATACTCTTCTTATCCCTCTATATTGTTTAATTCTTATCTCTTTACCCTCTCATAGCGTTTAATTCTTTATCTCTCATTCCTCTTATTCGTTTAATTCTATCTCTTTATCCCTCTTATGTTTAATTCTCATGTCGTCACTGGGCTATCACTGTTTTGATTGTAAAAGCCCGTTGATTGACAGTCTTTAGTGTTCAAAGTGTAAGTGTGAGCGGTGCGGAAATCACAACCCAAGAGGATCTTGTTATTGGTGTGAAGTAGCCCTCAAAAGAGAGCTTAATTCCATCAATAATTCTCATGGTTTTTCCAAACACCCTCCATAACCCCAACCATCTTCATTCAATCAGCAAAATTGCTTCAATTGTGGAGAACCGTTGGGAAATAATTCACTTTGTGACCGATGTTTTTGCAACGAATGTGGATTGAGTCGTGGACTTTGTATGTGTTATTCTTCGAAAGCTGAAACTTCATTCGTTTATGATTCTAATCCAAATTCTTGCAATGAACCGCCAAATTTCTCCGACTATCCTCCACAACCCGATTTATCTCCGTGGAATGAACGTTATTGCGATGAGTGTGGAAATCAGTTAGATCCGTCATCAACTTATTGTCATCGGTGTACTTGCGAGAGGTGTGCGAGAAATATTAACAATGGATTTTGTTCGTTTTGTGCTTCATACAATGATGATTTTAATCCGAACATTTTCAACTATCCTCAAAACAATTTCACTCACCCTCCTCAAAACTATTATGAGCAAGAACCGTATTTCAATAATACATCATTCCACACTACATCAAATTTTGAAAATTGTGGGGGATCATTTGAAAATGTTCATTATGAGCCAAATGTGTGTTACAATTCTCATGGTTTTTACCAACCCCTACAAAATCCCGTCAATTATCCAAATCAAGATGGAATGCGCGAAATTGAAAAACTTGTGGTTCGAAATTGAGAGCAAGCAGCTAATCTTAACACTTATACTCCCGGGAAGTCCATGGAAGAATTACTTGCCGGGGAAAGAGCAGCTAAATTTCGAAAGAGCTTAATTTACTATGACGATGATTCCGATGATGAGGATTCTATGTGGGGAGTTTATGAGAATTTGTCAGCAGAAATCACTCCCATCTTACCTTCTATGGACCTCGAGGACTCTCTAAAAATGGGGGACGAGCATTTTAGCACTATTCCTGAAAAGGAATCAGACGAATTCAAAAATTCTGGTGCTGAGAACCTCGTCCCAATCCCAAGTGGGTTTGAGGAAAATTTTGACAGTGAATGTGATTTGCAATCTTGTGGAGATTCTGTTGACGTTTCCGAGGTTACTTCCGGGATTTTCTCTAACCCTCTTTTTGAATTTAATGATCAGTATACTTCATGCAAAGTTAATCCTCTTTTCGATGGAGGGTTAGAGAACGTTGAGGACGAGGACTTTACACTTGATGAGCCGATTTTACCTATACCTTGCCCCGACGATTCCCATGACTCAGAAGGGGATGTACTTTTTCTTGAAAAATTGCTTAACAGTGATCCCCTTCCAGAAACTGAGTCATTTCACGTTAATCCTTCATCCCCTTGGCCTCCTGCTAAACCACCAGATGATGGAATTTTCTCTAAAATTTTACCCACCCAACCCACCCTTTCTATCTCCTTCGGGAGTGAAGACACCATCTTTGACCCCGGCATCTCTCATTCTTTTTAGCCGTGGGTATCTCATCGGAGTGGAACTTTCATATGCTTCAATGTTTATCCAAACATCTTGAATGAAAGTCCGATTGAGATTATCTCTTCCACTTGCTCCCCCAAGGACAATTAAATTCGGGGCGAGTCTAAGCTTTCCGACTCGATACTAAACAAGCGCTTCGTGGGAGGCACCCCATGCTTATCCATCTATCTTCTTATCTATTTTCTAATAAGTGACGTGAGGAGGGCTACCTCTTCCATTTGTTGTGTTTCGTGGTTGTTTATGTCCAGGATTTGCCCGATGATTAAAGACTCTCGTGCTCGTGGTTGCTTCTCTCCACTCGACTTTCATCATTCGTTGCTCATCCGATATCCTATCTTATCGTTTTACGTTTATCTTTGGCATAATTAATAAACGGCCTTAGGTTTATGTAGGAGAACCCTTACCTTTAAGACATTGAGGACAATGTCTCGTTTTAGTCTGGGGGGGGGGTGATCTTTCGATTTGATTTTTGCCTTGCATTTTTGCCGTTTACTCATGCAACCCTGTTTTTTTCTCAAAAATTGAAAAAATCCAAAAAAATGAGAAAAATTTAAAATTTTTTGCAAAAATAGAATAAATTTTGCCATTTTGTTGACTTTCCGCTGATGAGAGTAGGAATAAAATTCTGACTTGACCGGGCATGTTGAGCCCTAGCTTGTCCCCTTAACCATTTATAATCTATAAGCTCGTGCTAGTCTTTTACACAAGGAGCTATAAAACGCGAATTCTTTTAAGAGTTTGCAAGTTCCCGTATCGACTTTATATATGCATGGCTTGATTATAAGGCTAAGCATTAGCGGATCTTATTATTAAGATTTTAAATTTGCGAAGAACGAGAAATGATAGAGTTTATTTAGAAGTTAGATGCTAAGCGTGGAGTAGTTGGTTCTCTTTAGAGCTCATCGAAGTTACTTGTGGCCTTTTGCTCCCTCAAAATTGTTTCACTATATATATCTGTAAGCAATGTTTGCAAAAATCGGTTGAATCGGCCGATTAATCGCCGATTAATCGTTAATCGGCCAGTAACCTTGTAGAATAGTGAAAATCGGCCAAAAATCGGTCAGGCAAAAAAATCGGCCAAAAATCGGCCGATTCGGCCAAAATCGGTGAATCGGCCAAAAATCGGCCGAATCGGCCAAATCGTCAGGTTTAAAAAATGAAAATTTAGGCATTCTACTTAATTTGGGATCGTATATTTAACTTATAATGCACAATGAACCTCATAATCAGAATTGAAGCCTTTTATTGAGGTTTGGAAACATAGTAGGCTTGTAATTAGTTACGATCTTTAGTTTGGTCTCCAGAAATACCCAAAACATGCAAAAAATGCCAATCCGATTAATCACCGATTAATCCCGCCTCGGCCGATTACTCGCTGCAGGGTGGTCGACCGCCCGGCTACCGATTCACGATTTTTGCAACATTGTCTGTAAGAATAATTAAAGATGTTAGGTTTTGCCGGTAATTAGTTCTTGGTCTTTTTAAAAGAATCCTTGTTTTGAAAATTAGGTACACATCAAGGTTCCTTAATAAATAAGTTTAATAATAATAAGTTAAGTGCTCTAAGCCACGGATTCGAGATCGGGCCTTGGATCCTTATTTCCGGAAGGCGTTTAGGTCTTGGCTACCCTCTTGCACCGGCCCTTGGACCCATAATTCTGAAAGGCGTTAAGGTCTTGGAACTCTCCGTTGTAACGGCCCTTGGATCCTTTATGCCGGAAAGTGTAAGGTCTTGGAATTAAACGTGAAGTTCCGTCGTTTAGGGTACGCAAGTGAAAAGTCAGTGAAAATAAAAAATAAAAATAAAAAAAATAAAAAAAAAAAAAAAAAAAAAAAAAAAAAAAAAAAAGAAGAAGAGAAAATGGTGAAAAAATGAAAAATAGAAAAAATGCAAAATATAAATAAAAACCTTGATGTGGACCTCATTTTCAAAGCAACGGTTCTCGAGAGAAGATTAAGAACTACTTAGCGACTTAATTTAGTATCTTTATTGGATTAAAAATTATCGAAACGAGAATATGAAGCAATTCATTTCTCACAAAAAATAAAATAAATAGAGGAAAATTAGGACAATGGGAGCATGAGGTAATTACACAAGTAACTTCCATGGGTAGTGTTGGCATCTAACTTGTAAACAGACAATGATTTCGTTTTTAAGCTTAGTTTGGGGACTCGTGAAAAATCAGGGACGACGAATTTTATCCGTATGGTCACTTCTTCATGAGTCGTGTTTCCTACTCGATGACCCTAAAAGTTATTGAAAGATAATGATTGTCAACAAAACCGTCACAATAGAAAAATACAAAAATAGAATAAAAAGGAAAATCGGGGAGTTTTTAGAACTTAAGATTTCTCAATCTCTTTTGAAAATTTTGCTACTTCTCAAAGTTAGTAAAAAGAGATTAGAAATTTTTGGATTTAAAAACGTGTTTTTATAACATTGCGTGAGGACACAGCAATATCTTAGTCTGGGGGAATTTTGGTATGTGCTTAAACACATACCTTTTATTTACCAAAATCGGACCCAAATAGACCAAAAACTAACCAATTATGCCAAATATCTCATGTTTTTGTGTTTATGATTGTGCAGGCACAGATATCGAATAAAATAGACAAATATCAAGATAAAAAGACAAACCGAGCATGGGATTTGGAAGAGTGAATAAAAGCCGATGCCGGGAAGCAAAAAGTCAAAGTCAATCATCAAAGCTTCATCAAATGTCAAAAGAAGCCCTTGGATCACATATCAGAAACTTGGCAAGAAAGGTCCCTGGAGTTTCTGAATTTACACTTTTAGTCCTTGTCTTAAAACTACACCTATATCCAAATTCGGATTTATCTAATACAAATCTATGTCCAGTTCAACCCTTAAACCAAAAGCCCATTCCATAACATAACCCCAGCCCAATACAAAATAACCTAAACCCACTTCATTTTAAATAACCCACGACCCTTTTTAAACCCAAACCCATCATCCTACCCGATCCAACTATCCAACCCGGGTCAAAAGTTAAAAACTCCATCAATATCAATAAAATCCTACCCGCGTCCCTTTTTCCCCCAAAATTACCAGGGATGAACCCTAATTACCCATCCAAGGAATTACAGCAATTAAGGGTATCCTCGTACTTTGCACGCATTTCTAGAAGCACCTGACACCAAGGAATGACACGTGGAAGCATTTGATTGGTGGAAACATGTCATTATTTGATCCTACGGCCACGAATTAAAGATTGGTGAGCAAGCTATTGATCAAGGGCTATGAGAAGAGATCTTGAAGCTTCTGAAGGAAACCCTAGCACCACAACCGGCTATAAATAGCCTCCCTCAGTCACATATTGAAGGTGTTAGGTTATTAGGCTTAGGAGTAGGATTAATGTAGCTTAATTTAGTTTAGTGTTACAGCTTATTGTATTTTCTTATTCAGTTTCAGAATCAGTGTACTCTTTTCTCAATTTTAATAAAAGTCAAAGTTTGGTCAATGTTACTGTTACTCTGCTTATTACTGCTTCTGGTACTGCTTATTCTCCTTATTTCTCTTAAATTTTGCTTTCTAAAGTCTATTAGTTGGATAGAATTAGTTAAATTGTCAAGTGTTTTTAAATTCTAATAAAATAGCCAAAAAACAGTCATATACTTATAGCTTATTTGACTGCTTATTTTCATATTACTATTGCTTATTACTCTTAAAATAGCTTGTTTTAATTTTGTCTTTCAAAACTTATGGTTTAAAACTACTTCTTATTCAAAAACCTCAAAAACAGTTGCACTTGAAGGGGTGTTTGGTTTAAGATTGTTCATGGGTCAAATGGGGTAATCTCTTGGTACTACTGTTCATTTACCTTTAGCATAAGTTTAATTTAGCTTAACCTAGTTAGATAAGCTTTAGTTGTTAGAATTTATGTTGTTTTGAGCACCTTTGGATAATTTGAAGAGATTAGTTCTATATTAAGTAGCCTAACTGCCCTTATAAGCTTAGTATAAGCTGAAGTTTATGTGGTGTAAGTTTTTAGTAGCTTTTAGTGTTATTAGGTTGTCTAAGTAAGATTTTAAGAGTTGGATTTGTTTGATGTAGTATTGCATGAATTAGAGGTCAAAAAGTTCCCCTGCTGCATCAGTTCTTAATTTGCAGACTCACACCATAAAATGTGCAAATCTCTGCTGTTTGCCTTCTATTTATCTGCTTATTCATAAGCTCTTAGATTTTGAAATTTGGTTTACTTATACTTAGTAATACTGGCTTCTAGGTTCTTAGTTTAGATTTAACTTTGTAGCTTAATCAGTAGCTTAATATAGGTCTGCAATTCAGCCCCAGAACTGCTTAGCCTGCACTTTTATTTGAGTTCTTTGACCATCTGTTCTTGAGTTGAATTGAAGTAGCAATTGATGATAGTATTTGGGCATTTTTGGTTCTTAAGTAGTCTGATGTACTGGCTTTTAGTATCAGCTTTTGGTTTTCCCTTAGGAGCTTTTGGCTAGCTTATAGAACAGCTTAAAGTTAGCTGTTAACTCATTGCTTCTTCTTTATATTTGCTACTGTGCTAATAGCTTTTGGGCTTATTCTGTGAGTTTTTTTGGTCTTTTTAAATTGATTTAAGCTTGAATTAGTGTTTTGATCTGTTCTTGAGCATTTGGTTAAATTTGGTACTGTTTGGCTTATTTTAGAGCTTATTGGCTACTGCTTATTTGCCTATTCTGCTTATTAGGGTTTAGAACAGCTCCCATTTTATTTTTCCTAGCTTCTGAATATCATTTTAGATTTACCTGCAAATTTTCATATTTTTCCTAATCATTTTCTATTTTTAAATCATTTAATTAGTTTCTTTTAGTTTTAAATTCATAAAAAATTAAATAAAAATCAAAAAAATAAAATTCTTTTTCCTAAAATTTTCTTTTATCATTTAGAATGTAGGAAAATTATTTTAATGCCCATAGGATTAGTAGTGCTTCAAATTCACTTTTTATTTTGCGCTCGTACGTTTATTTTTATTAAAACTCTCGTTTTTAGTTTTAACCATGTTTTAGCTTAATTGTCCTTTACGTTATCATTTCATATGTTTTATTTGTTGATTTCTAGTGTTGATTTACTTTCCGTTGTGATAATTTCCAAAATCTCATTTTTATCTCTATTCACTACACGTTTCACGAACCCGAATCACAATTCCATTCAGTCTTCGTTGGGACAACGAACTCGGGGTTTTCACATTATTTCCCTTTTGTGATTTCTCCCTTGATCTATAATTTGTTAACATCACCTATTCAGATAGTGACTATGCTGGAGCAAGTCTTGACAGGAAATCCACAACTGGAGGTTGTCAATTTCTTGGCAGAAGATTGATTTCATGGCAATGCAAGAAGCAAACCATTGTGGCTACATCTACAACTGATCCCTAGTCAAACAGTTTTGGGAGACTGCTACTTCCGAAACTCTTGCTGATGGGACCCTAAAGTTAAGGGCAACTATTGATAACACTGAGTATTCAGTCACTGAAGCATCCATTAGAAGTAGTCTTCACTTGGATGATGCTTCAGGGGAAGTTATGTTGTCAAATAAAATGATTTTAGAAGGTATGGAAAGTATAGGATATCCCATTGATGGCACATTCACGTTTTGGAAAAGCCATTTTTCACCTCAGTAGAGATTTTTAGTCCATCATTTGCTACAATGTCTAAGTTCTAAGAGAGGAGGATGGGATCAATTTGGTAGTAATATTGCTTCTGCAATGGTCTGTCTTTCGCTTGGTAAAACTTTTAACTTTTCAAAATTAATACTTGATGGCATGATGGGAAATGTGAAAAGTAAATACAAGTTTTTGATGTATCCTCGCTTTCTTCAAATGGTTTTGAATGTTGAAACAGAAAACAAATTGCCTTACTTATGTGTGCCCTTCAAGGATAAAAATTTTAATAACATGAAAAGGGGCTTTTAGGGGGCACATAAACCATTATTAGCTGCTATGTTGCCTGTTGGTACTGACAATGCAGGTACATCATTATCATCATCTAGAAGTGAAGCACACTCTCAACCACTTCATGCAGCAGAGGAGCCTACAAATGTACCTAGCTCACCTGCACAACAACCACCATCACCTACACCCCCACCACCTTCACCTCAGCAACCCCAGGTTCTAACTCCAACTCATGAGGAGGAGTCAACTCCAATGTCTGTGGATAATCTTTTACAGCTGGTTCCTCAACTGGTTAAAAGGATATCTGTATCGGAA
This sequence comes from Artemisia tridentata subsp. tridentata, assembly GCA_021014915.2. Taxonomy (NCBI): domain Eukaryota; kingdom Viridiplantae; phylum Streptophyta; class Magnoliopsida; order Asterales; family Asteraceae; genus Artemisia; species Artemisia tridentata. The sequence goes on along the minus strand of CP139502.1, from coordinate 34,943,175 downwards.
AAAGATCTTACAGAGACAAAACAAACCATGGGCAATGCTATAGTGACTTTGGTCAGAAAAGTAAAGAAGATGGAGAATATTATGAAATCAAAAGGGGTTGTCTTTAGTAATAAGGAGGGTGCTGCATATGAAAATTCTTCCAAACAGGGGAGGAATTTGGGTGAAGAAACAATCTTTCAAACTCCTGCTCAAGCAAAATCCTCTAGTGATAATGATATTAGTCTTGAGGGATTGGAAGCAGCAGAGATTTTAGCTAACACTCTTAGTCATAGTCAAAAGAAGAGAAGGCTAAGAAAGAAGTTGGTGACAGAAGAAGTTAAGTCTGCTATTGATGATCCAGTTAAGTCTGCCAGTGAGAAATTTAAGTCTGGTGATCAAGTTAGTTCTGGTGACAAAGATAAGTCTGCTGGTACTCAAAGAGAAGGCAAGCAAGTACTTCAAGAAACCTCTCAGCCTAAGAAAACAAAGAGGCAACTCAGAGAGGAACAAGCAAGTATGGCTGAAATTGCAAGAATTCAAGCTGAAGAAAAAGCTGAAGAGGCAAGGCTTGCTGATCTAAATAAAAAGGATGAATCACTTGCAAAGAAGCTGCAAGAGGAGTTTAACAACGATCCATTCATGTCTATGATTGAGGATGATGCTAAATTAAAGGCAAAGTTGGAAGAACTGAAGGCTAATGAAAGTCTGACAATTGAAGAAAGAGCAAAACCACATGCAGATTTTATTAATGCCAGAAGGGAAACAGAAGCTCTTAGAGATATGATGAAGGAGATTAAACAGACACAAAAGATGAAAAGTACTACCAAGAAACTATCGAAGCAGCAGAAGATGTCTTACATGAAGCAGTATTTAAAGAATCAGGAGTATTATACTCTTGAAAGGATGAAAAGAAAGACATATGAAGAGATTGAAGGTTTGTATCTCAAAGCTTATGAAAGAGATCAGAACTACAAGCCTACTGATTATGAAGATTCAATTAGAAGAAGTTTTAAAAAGCAGAAGGTAATTGATGTTGAAGAGGTACCTGATAGTTCAAAAGGTGAACTTGTAAAGGAAGAAGTAGAAGTTAAGAAACCTATTTTCAAGTGGACTAGAAGAAAAAGAGTGGCTAAGAAGGGTAAGTCAGTCACTAAGGAGGATGTGCAAGAATATTGTTGATATAAATAATGCCTAAACACGTTATTAATATTTTTCGATATCTCTACGTTTTGATAATCACAAAATGTAAAATCATTAATCGGAAAATTATGACGTAAACAAGTATTTAGTTGTAAATATCTATTTCTAAAACTCAAATCACTTAAGGTATGAATGAACTAATGCTTAATGCATTGTATGATCAAAGGAACATTTTCTTAAACACTGGAAATTTCGGAAATAAAATATTTCTTGTTGCTGCCGATAGTGAAAGTTGGTTCCTGCCGATAGTGTTGGTTCCTGCCGAAGCTTATTGCTGCTGATAGTTATATTTTGTTTCTGCTGATAGTGTTTGTTGCTGCGGATATTATTGTTAGTTATCCGTATGTTTAGTATGTTTATTTTTAGAAGAGATCATGTTTATCTCTTTACACATTTTCTTGTAGGACGGGTTAGGGTTAGGGTTTCTTATCATTATAAAAGAAACACCCCGTCTATGAGTTTTAAACACATCTTTGTAAGTTAACTATCTTCAATAAAATCATCGTTTAGTTCATTATACGATCCATAGAGGACATAGTGTTAGTTCTTTTCTTCTCTCATTCGTATTCAGAGATTCTCTTGTAGTGTGCTTGTGATTACATAGGCATCCTACCGATCCACATAGGCTCAAAGATCTAGCAGGCGTGTTAGATTCAACAAGTGGTATCAGAGCCTCGTGAGGATCTCTGATCAAAAAGCAAAAGTTCTCAAAACAATCTCTCTAAACCCTTTCACAATGGGTGATGAAAACCCTGAATTTGAAAACCCTGAATTCGCTGCCATTAACAATGAAGAACCTGAACCCACAAAAGTTCAACAACAAATTGTTACAACCACTGTGTCCAACAGTAATGCAAAGTTCCCATATCTTAAGAAGGAAGAGTATGAAGTCTGGGCTATGAAGATGGAGTACTGGATCTCCAACAGTGATCACCATCTTTGGAATGTTATCCTCAAGGAGAATAGCAAGAAGAGAATTGGAAGAGATAAGAATGGGGGAATCATTATTCTCGCTCCTACATCAGTTGAGGAGCAGCTGGCTGTGCAAAGGGAAACTAAAGCAAGAACTCTCTTGCTTCAGGCTCTCCCAGAGGATCACATGGGTGATTTTCATTACCTGGATGATGCTAGAGAAATCTGGCTTGCTGTAAAAGCTAGATTCGGTGGGAATGAGGAGTCCAAAAATATGAGGAAATCAATGCTTAAGCAGGAATTTCAGGAGTTTAAGATCTCTGAGGAAGAAGGTATTCACAAAGGGTATGATCGATTTCACAAGATCCTCAGCCAACTTAATCAGTTGCAGGCTCGACCAGACAATGAAGACTGTAACACAAAGTTTCTGAGGGCTTTACCTTCATCCTGGTCTCAAGTTTCTATAACTCTGAAAGCCAAATTAGGATTGGACTACCTAAGCTTTGATGATCTGTACAACAAGCTCAAAACCCTAGAGATTGACATCAAAGGGGTTTCTACATATTCATCTCATACACCTACTCATACTGCATTTGTTAGTACTTCAAGTGCTAACAAGGTCTCTCATGGTGATAGCCCAAACCCCTCATCTTCATCTGTTTCCTGTTCTCCTGCAACATCAAGATCTCAATCAAGGAATGACAATGTTGTTGAGGAAATTCTTCATTCATTTGTTGCTGAAAGTACTCCACAACAGCAATTTGTGTATGATGACTTTGATCAAATTGATCAATTTGATTTGGAGGAGATGGACATCAAGTGGCAGCTGGCTATGCTGTCGTTAAAGGTTAACAGGTTTGAGCAGCAGTCTGGGAGGAAGCTCAATCTCAATAGAAGAGAAGGTGCAAGGTTTGACAGAAGAAAGGTGAAGTGCTTCAAGTGTGGTCAGATAGGTCACTTTGCCAAAGAATGCCAAGACAAGAAAGTTGATGATAGATCAAGGTATTCAGCATTCAGAATGAAATAATTGGAGCCAGAGGAAGATAAAGCCCTAGTGTCTGTGGATACAATGCTGGATTGGGAACAACATGAGGTGACTGGAGCTTCACGGATTTATGGGATGATTGCTGGAAATGGATCTGAGACACATGTGGCTGGAGAATTTGGAATGATGGGATATCTAACTCAGGTACTAAAATGTCCTTTTGATTGTGAAATTAAATATACTAAATTGCAAAAGGATAGTGAATATAAATACTCTGAATTAAAAAGGGAATTTGATGAAATGGAGCCTGAATATAATAAATTGTTTGTAGACATTCAAGCTTATAAAAAGGCACTTAAAAATGTGGAAAAACAAAAGGCCTGGCATGAAGCTAATCAGCTTGCATATGAACAAAAGATAAGGGTTTTGGAAAGAGATTTAGAGAACTCCAATAACTGTCTTAAATATTCTGAATCTCAAGTTGCTAAGATCAAATTAGAAAATCAGGATTTAAAGGCTAAACTGGATAGTGAAGTGGCTAGGATAAATTCATGGCAACAATCAGAAAAATATCTTGTTAACTATGGTAATCAGTCTGGTTGGCGTAAGAAAGGATTGGGATATGATGTTGGGGAATATAACCCTAGGATATTTGACCCTACCCCTAAGGAAGTTGATTATCAAAAACCTGTTAAGTTTGTTAAGGAAGGAGGGATGAATGCAGTTCCTCCACCTATAAGAGGTGTTTTTAAGCCTGCCCCTATCCACTCAGCCCTTGACCTTGACTTTGATGATTCACAAATGACTTATGGCAAAAAGGCAAAGAACTTGCCTGATCTTGATTGTGACTCTAATGAATTTGTCTCTTGTTCTAACAGTGACAAATCTGAAGAAATCAAGACTGATGACTATGCCACGTGTGGATCAAGTGAGAAGCCTGCATCAATAAAATCAGAAGATATGTCTTCAAAAGTGGCAACTGATGAATCCCAAAGAGTTGAAGATGTTTCTTTTGATAATGTTAAAAACAATAATATTTCTAGTTTTGGTTTTGTTTCAAACAGTTCTGGTTGTGATTTTAATTTGGTTAAGAATAATTTTAATTGTGTTGGTTTGAATTCTTCTGATTGCAATAAGAAAGAGAATGTTAAGAAAAAGTCCCCTGGAAAGAAATCTTGCTTTGTGTGTCGTAGTTATGATCATCTTATTAAAGATTGTGACTATTATGAAAAACAGATGGGTAAATATGCTTGTCAAAATAGGTCTGTGTGGAACAATGTCAATGCAATTCCCCCATATATTCCGCAAGCAGCAAGAATAAACTCTTGTAGAGCTTCTATTGCTGCTGGCAAGCCAGTTCCTGCTGGTAAGCCAGTTGCTGCTGATAAGTCCATTCCTGCTGATTGGAGAAGCAATGTTTCTAGACCTTACTACAGACCTACCAGCACTTACTTTCAAAATGATGTGTGGCCTGTTTATTTTGACACCTTAATCATGGGAAGGGCAAGATGGGGAACTGCTGTTAAGTCCTCAGCAGGTTGTTCTTGGAGAAACAATAACAGATATATGAGAATGGGGTCCAAGAACAATGGTCGATCTCATCAATCTCCATGGTTTTATTTTTATTGATCCACAAGGCAGACCCAAGTCAGTAATGACTTGGGCCTCCTATGTATCTAACATTGTTGTATGTTATTTTGTTCTGTAGGACATTCCTTTTAAGAGTAAAGAAGTAGGTATTGTTGACAGTGGTTGTTCAAGGAGTATGACAGGAAATTTGGAAAGGTTGCATAACTTTGTACCCTTTTATGGAGGAACTGTGACATTTGGAGGAGGTGATGGAAATATTACAGGGAAAGGAACCATTAAGACTCCTAAACTGGACTTTGAGAATGTTCTCTATGTGAAGGAACTTAAGAACTTCAATTTGTTCTCTGTCTCACAAATATGTGATAAGAAGAATGGAGTTCTCTTCACTGAGAATGACTGTCTTATGCTCTCCAAGGACTTCAAGATGCCTGATGATAGTGAGATAGTGCTCAAAGTTCCAAGGACTCACAACCTGTATTGTTTCAATCTGAATGATGTTAACCCTGAGGGTAATCTTGCTTGTATGGTGGCAAAGGCTTCTGTGGATGAAGCAAACAAATGGCACAGAAGAACGGCAAATGTGAACTTCAAGACTATCAACAAGCTGGCAAAGAATGGCTTAGTGCATGGACTCCCTTTCAAGACCTTCACTAATGAACACAATTGTGTTGCCTGCAATAAAGGAAAGCAACACAGGGCATCATACAAGGCCATTACTGCTGTGAGCACCATCTCTGAGCCTCTGCAACTGCTTCATATGGATCTTTTTGGTCCAACTTCTATCAGAAGTAGAGACCATAAGTATTATTGTCTGGTGATTACTGATGAATTTAGCAGGTTTTCTTGGACTTTCTTTTTAGGTACTAAAAATGAAACCTATTCTGTGCTTAGGGATTTTATTACCTTAATTGAAAATCAGCTAAATAGAAAAGTTAAGGCTATAAGGTGTGATAATGGAACTGAGTTTAAGAACTCTAGTTTAATTGAATTTTGTGGGAATAAGGGGATTAAGAGAGATTATAGCAGTGCCAGAACCCCACAACAAAATGGGGTTGCAGAAAGGAAAAATAGGACCCTTATAGAAGCAGCTAGATCTATGCTAGCTGACTCTAAGTTGCCTACCATGTTTTGGACTGAAGCAGTAAGCACTGCTTGCTATGTGCTGAATAGGGTATCTATTACTAATCCCCACAACAAAACTCCTTATGAGCTTTTGTCTGGAAAGGTTCCCAACATAAGTTACCTTAAGCCTTTTGGATGTCATGTAACTATCTTGAATACTAGTGATCACCTAGGTAAATTTGAAGAGAAGGCAGATGAGGGGTTCATTGTTGGATATTCTGCTCATAGTAAGGCCTATAGGGTTTATAACTTGTCTGCTAAGAGGGTAGAAGAAACACTCAATTTGTAACACCCCAACCCGACAAGGGTAAAGATATCACAATGATGGTTTCATATCAGATCAAACAAAGCATACATCTATAGCAATACAAGAATACTCAAAGGTTACAAATGAAATACAGATACTATAAAGTTACAAATGAACTTCCACTAAATACTAATTCCGAAATAATAATAACTTCTAATCACTTCTAAATCCAGAATAGCTATCAGCCTTCTAAGTCCGAGGTTCTCTCCACTCATAACCCAACTTCCATCTAAAACCTGCCGCATACGAAAAGAAAACGTGCGGCTGAGCTTAAAAAGCCCAGTGAACAGATATAACGATAATAAACAGAAATAGAGAAATGTACAGAATAACAGAAACAAAGGTCAAACAGATGTAGTATGGTTCAAGGGATAAGTCAATGAATAAGTATAAGGGAAAGAGAAAGGGATAGTAATCCACCACGAGCCCAGAAACAGATCATATCATATCGTAACCATAAATCTTCAAATCATATAGAGGGGAGACCTCTCAGATAATCAGATAATATGAGGGGTGTCCTCATTCTTCAAATGGAGTAGCTAACTCCCAGACATATGTGAAAGGCGTGTATTGCACACAGCACCAGTCACCAGACAAATCATATCAAATCATATATAGTTAAATCCACTAAACAGAACAGATCTAGGATGCATCCATACGCCCCCCCAGAACAAATCATATTGGCCATAATAACAGTAGTGTGCACATATCAGAATCAGAATGGGGACGGTGTAACCAAATCACTAGGGCTACACACTAGTCATGCCAGTGGTGCATCACAGACACGGCCAGGTTACCTTCCTGGCTAGGTAACAGAAAAGTGGCTCGGGTATCAAACTAAGAGTCATAAGTCATGTCAAATCAGATGTGTCATAATCCAGGGTTCATCATAATAGGTTCATAACAGAGGGTTCATAACAGATATATCAGATGTAATGCCAAATGTCCAAATCAGAGTTTATCAGATCAAGGTTCATATTAAATAATCAAGTCAAGGTTCAGATCAAAAGTTCATTTCAAAGTTTCTATCAAAAGTCCATTTTAAACAATCCTTTATTCATGATTTCTATAAAACGATCCTTTATAGTGGTTTTCATAACAATAATCTTTCAAAAAGGTTTTTCATCAAAATAGTCTTCCAAAAATAGTTTTCATAAGAGTTAGTAACATTTATATAAAAATGGTTTCGCCTCATTTATCAACATCTTTTAAAATAGTTTTTCTCAAAACATTTTCAAGGTATGATTAGAAAAGGTTTTCATAACATAGCTTCATATCAGAGGTCATATCAAATGGAATCAACATAGAAGGTTCAAGCAAAGGGAATCATAGCAATCGATTCAGAAACTAACGGATCAGAATACGAAAGAGGTCATGAGAAACCTTAAAAGAAAGGTCAGAATATCTGTACCTCATACCGCAACCGAAAACACAACAGAAAACACAAAGGTCGGAAGCAAACTCCATCTTCGGCGAATCTACACGAATTCATAACTAACTTATTAAAAGATTATTTAATTCAGATTACTTATTTTAGTCGGCTTTCCATTTTTAGTAACTTTCCTTTTTAGCATATCTTCAATAGTTCATGCATGTCTCATATTTTAACAATTATAGTTTTCAACCTTCTTAGGCTTAATTAGGGTCGATCAAGGGAAAAACACCATAGCTTCATACGTTGTATCTTTTGGATATATATATACATATGTTTGAATGACAGTAAAAGTCATACACATATAAAACGATACCATTTTTTTTTTTGTCTAAGTATAACCATGCGTATAGATTAAAAGTCATTATATTAATTTGTGTTTCATGCATATTAAAATCATGCAAGCATAGGCCTATATATATATATATATTAATATGTTCATACATGCCATTCATTTCCTCCATTCGTATGACCCTATTTCAGAATATAACCGAAGTCGACTCGCACCCTACACCACTTGTCCTCAGTTTTCATGCTAGATTTATATATGTTATGTGTTACGAACCTTTTTAGATCGATACGAACACACGCCCACAGTATGACAGGATCGACACATAATATCATACCCTTGCACCAGCCCACTCAACACCCATAAATACTAGACCCGACCTTAGCTTAAAACCCCTCGATACGCACCCAAAATTCACCCTGTTACACTGTTTTAACACACACCAAAACACCCTAGTTCGACACCCTTTTCACACTCACCCAACCCTATAATGACCAGTCTAAACCTCAATTTCCAGCCCACGACACAACACACTCATACCAGTTTATTCGACATACCAAAACACCATATTCGACACACGACATACACTCCGCGAGACATGATCGATTACCCATTTTACCATGCAAACGTGACACACATTAAAACTATGTATCGACACAATATCTCATCATTTCATGCGACTATAAATCCAGGTTTTTAGATTGTATTTTAGTGCTCTAACCAGTGTACAAAATCAGATTCATAAGCCCATGTATTTTTACTGGTTCGACCCTCAGATTAAACTCATAATGATTTGATCATTTCATGCATTCATAATCATCATTTTATGTGACTACCTTAACTTTTATTCGAATCCTTTTTAGACCGACCAAGTGTAGTTTTAAGTTATACTTTTACAGATGTATTATGAGTATGGATGTCGAGAGGAATAATATCAGGGATAGGTATACCTTATCGACTGAAACAAGGACAACACAAGGACGAAATGAACCAGAAACCGACCCCAGACTGATTTCCCTATTCGAATCAAACCAACCTCCTTCGAACCTACTGCTACCCACGATCAATACACCTTCTTGAAGCCTTCTTCGTACCACTTTTCTCGAAGCTAAATGACTGCCGCCACCTAAGTTATTTCTAGGGTTTTGAATGGGTAACCAAATGTAGTGTTCGGTTTTAAAAAAATAAATAAATAAGTGAAGGAGATAATGATTAAGAAAGTGTTGAATAGAGGTGGTTGAGAAAAGTCAGGGATTCTTTGCGTGGAAGAATTTGCCAAAATTGATGGAAGGTGATTGGGGAATTTTGTCAAATATATACTTGCCAAAAACTCATAGGTGCATGTGTAATACAAAATAAAATCTGATCCTATGCGACTATATAGAACGTGTGATATTTGACATAGAACAATTGTAGGGTCGATTTTTATATCTTCATAAGTAATATGATGATTCTTAAGTAGCTTTCAAGTTTTATAAAGTTCTACCACTTAGGTTAAGTATCAAAATGTCACTTATATAATTTTCATAAGTTCTTAAAATTTAAACTTGAGGGTATCTTTGTCATTTCATATTATGTTAAGATTTCGGGTTTTACACAATTTAAGGTTTCTAGAAGACAAACCTAATTTACAGGGTGCAGGTCATGACTGGTATTTTGACCTAGATTATTTGACTGATTCTTTGGGTTATTCTAGATATAAAGCTAATCAATCTGTAGGTACACATGTTTATTCATCTAACAATGCAGGTACCTCAGATGATGAGTCTGATTCAGAGTGTGATGAACAACCAATAGTTGTTCCTTCTTTTCCCTCTAACCACTTTTCAGGTACAGAACTCAAAGATTCTTCTGATAAGACTGAAGATAATTCAAGTTTTGCAGAAGACCTTGCTAGGCTTCAAAGACAAGAATATCAAGCCAAGAGAGCTGCTGAAAAGTTTGGTTCTGGGTTTTCACAAGAAACAGTGGAGCTATTGAGAAATGCTGAAGCTGAAGTTAGAAGAGAAATGGCTTCTGCTGGTGGGATTCCTGTTCCTGCTGATGTCAATTCTGCTGGTAGTTCACCTGTTACTACTGATACATCTGCTGTTCCTGCCGATGTCACTAATCCTGCTGCTTCTTTGTCTACTCCATCTGCTGATTTGTTGGGATTCAGTGAGCCTCCAACTAGATTCCCAAGTCCATCTGATCTGGGAAATTCACTCTCTTCAGCAGCTAAGCTGAATGATCCTCATCATCAGTCAAGATCTGGAATTTTCACTCACTCCTCTTATCATGGTGAAGCAAATCCCTCTATTACTAATCAAGCCACAACCTATGAGGTAGATCCGGTTGTTACCAAGAGGATTAACACAGTACATCCTCAATCTTTGATTCTTGGTGATTTAAATTCTCATGTTCAAACAAGAAGAAGGTTGAATCAATCCAAGTTTGGAGAATCTGCTTTTCTAAGTTACATTCAGGAACAGTTAAGGAGCAATCGCACTGACTATCTTCATTGTCTCTATGCTTGCTTTCTATCTCAAATTGAACCAAGTAGTGTAGCTCAAGCCCTTGATAATTCTGATTGGGTTGAGGCTATGCAAGAGGAAATGCAGCAGTTCAAGAATCAGAAAGTATGGGTATTAGTACCATTGCCTGAAGGAAAACATGCAATTGTAACTAAATAGATTCTCAAGAATAAACGGGATGCTAGGGGAATTGTGGTTCGAAATAAAGCTAGATTGGTAGCTCAGGGACATAGATAAGAAGAGGGCATTGACTATGATGAGGTGTTTGCACCAGTAGCAAGAGTTGAAGCTATTCGACTATTTTTGGCTTTTGCTTCATTTATAGGTTTTGTGGTTTATCAGATGGATGTGAAGAGTGCATTTCTGTATGGAAGTATTGAAGAGGAAGTGTATGTTACTCAACCACAGGGATTTGTGGATCCACAACATCCTGATTTGGTTTATAAAGTGGTGAAAGCACTTTATGGACTTCATCAAGCACCAAGAGCATGGTATGCCAGGTTGTCTGCCTTTCTACTTAAACATGGTTACAGAAGAGGAAAAATAGATAAAACACTTTTCATTAGGAAGAATTTTAAAGATATCATCTTGGTACAAGTGTATGTAGATGATATTATTTTCGGTTCCACTAATGAAGCCTGGTGTAAGGATTTTGAGGAATTAATGAAAAGTGAATTTGAAATGAGTGCTATGGGGCAGATGACATTCTTCTTGGGCTTACAGGTTCAACAGAGACCAGATGGTATCTTCATTAATCAAGAAAAGTATGTTCATGACATACTTAAGAAGTTTGACTTGGACAGTGTGAGGACTGCTACAACACCTTTTGAAGCTCCAAAGCCTAAATCCAATCATGAACCTGATGATGCTGTAAATGTTCACTTATACAGATCTATGATAGGTTCTTTGATGTATTTGACAGCTTCAAGGCCTGATATCATGTTTGTAGTCTGTGCTTGTGCTAGACATCAGGTTACACCTTTGACTTCCCATTTCAATGCTGTTAAGAGAATCTTCAAGTATTTAAAAGGACAGCCTAAGCTGGGACTTTGGTACCCAAAGGATTCTTCTTTTGTGCTGGAAGCTTATAGTGATAGTGACTATGCTGGAGCAAACTTTGATAGAAAATCTACTACAGGAGGTTGCCAGTTTTTGGGAAGAAGTTTGGTTTCTTGGCAATGCAAGAAGCAGACTATTGTAGCTACATCTTCTACTGAGGCAGAGTATGTTGCTGCTGCTAGCTGCTGTGGACAGGTCCTTTGGTTGCAAAATCAATTGTTGGATTATGGGTTCAACTTCATGAACACTAAAATTTTCATTGACAACCAAAGTACCATCTGTATTGTTAAAAATCCAGTGTTTCATCAAAGAACAAAGCACATAGAGATTAGGCATCATTTCATAAGGGATGCTTATGAGAAGCATCTCATTCAGGTGCTTAAGATCGACTCTGATGAGAATGTGGCTGACCTGTTGACTAAAGCATTTGATGGTCCAAGGTTCAACTATCTGGTGGTTCACATTGGAATGCTCAATCCTTAGGTGCTGAGATTAAGGGGAGGTTTAAGCCTAAGGGGAGGCTTCTTGTTGTTGTTGTATATCTTTCTTTATTTTCTTGTTTTCTTTCTTTTTCTTTTGGTTTGTTTCTGGTTTCTTTTAGTTCATTAAAAAAATAAAAAATAAAAAAAAATTCTTGTATATTTTGTGTGCTAATAAGTTGGTTTGAGCAACACCTTGCAGGTACAGTATTGGTGTTTACACCTACACAACAAATGGTATTCAACTCACCATGTCTTGCAGACAAGAAAGAGTTGACTCACCATGAGGGTACAGCTCTGGTGTGATAATCAAATCCGTTGATAGCTGTAATAGCTTGCTCAAAGCTATAGGGTACTTCAACTCACCCATGGTTTATTCCTGAGAGTTGAAAATGGTTCTCAATTCACCATGGATGTAACCCTTTATGGGATTCAAAGAATTGGCTAGTTCGCAAAAGTATGGTTTGTGGTAAAGACATTTGGTATCCATATTTGGTATTCAATTCACCAAGGTTCAGTTGAAACCAAAGAATTGGCTAGTCCTGAGCAAACAGCTACAGGTAAAGACAACTCAAATCCGTTTATAGTTGCTGGTTTACTAAAAAATCAGATGGTTATCAATGTACCATGGTCTTACACACCTAAACATTGGCTACTCCAGTAGTGATGGCTATTGGTAAAGAGACATCAAATCCATTAATTTTCAATGATTCACCTCTCACAGGAGTTAACACACCTGGATGTGATGAGAATAGTCTGAAACTTAAGTGATTTGATGTACATATTGTCATAGTAGTAGTCAAGATCAAGAATGACATGGTGACCAGCTTAAATTTTATTTTGAAGACAATTTCCTATTGCTGCTGAACTATCGAAGTTGCTGCTGGAAGTTTCAAGTGTTGCTGCTGGTTACTTACTGATGCTGCTGCTGGTCTAATCCTCTCCCTATGAACTTCAAAGTACTTTCAGAGTAGAGTGAACGCTTAGGGAATCTTTTCGGAAATAAGCTATTTCCTCAAGATTAGGGGAGGATTGTTGGGAATTTCGGAAATAAGATATTTCTTGTTGCTGCCGATAGTGAAAGTTGGTTCCTGCCGATAGTGTTGGTTCCTACCGAAGCTCATTGCTGCTGATAGTTATATTTTGTTTCTGCTGATAGTGTTTGTTGCTGCGGATATTATTGTTAGTTATCCGTATGTTTAGTATGAGATCATGTTTATCTCTTTACACGTTTTCTTGTAGGACGGGTTAGGGTTAGGGTTTCTTATCATTATAAAAGAAACACCCCGTCTATGAGTTTAAATACATCTTTGTAAGTTAACAATCTTCAATAAAATCATCGTTTAGTTCATTATACGATCCATAGAGGATCATAGTGTTAGTTCTTTTCTTCTCTCATTCGTATTCAGAGATTCTCTTGTAGTGTGCTTGTGATTACATAGGCATCCTACCGATCCACATAGGCTCAAAGATCTAGCAGGCGTGTTAGATTCAACATTAAACACTAGATTTTTTATAAAATGTCAAAAACATTTTATATCTTTTAGAAAAACATTTTTGGTAATAAATAAAAAGGTTTAATTCATTATAAATTTATGAATTCAAATTTTCAACCAAAATCAGTAAAAATGTTCCAGAAAAACCTTCCCCACAAAAAGATAAAACTGGGTAATGGCTAGGGAGGGGCGGCCCCCTTAATTATACTAGGCGGCCCCCTTAAAATTAAGGGGACCGCCCCCTATTTAAGGGGGCCAGCCCCGCTCCAGTAGGTTCCAGCTGTCCAGTTTTTCTGCCTATAAATACCAGCCTTCCCCTGGATTTTTACTCACCTTTTGCACCCCAAAACATTCTGTTTTAAATCTTGTAAATCCTTTCCAAAAACCCTTTGATCATATTCTCTTAAGCATTGGTTTCTAAGTGATCCAAGCTTCCACCATCAAAGTGCAAAAGAAGAATACTCCTTCAACTAGAGAAGAAGTATTATAGCTTAACTCATATAATCATTGTAGTTGTGTAAAGTGTTGTATAGTTGTGATAAGTTGATCTAAGTGTAAGTAACTAGTTGTGTTGTAAAGAAGTAGTGTAGAAGTAGTTGTAAATTAGTCGTGGAGAAGAAGTCGTGAAGAAGTCGTGAAGCCGTCGTGAAGCCGTCGTGAAGAAGTCATGATTAAGTTGTGTAGAAGTTGTGTACAAGTCGTGAGATTGGTTCTAGCTACGATTAGAACTCGACATCTAGCTTTGTGTCGTTAAACCGGTGTAAGCTAAAGTTGTGTAAGGTTTCTCCGCCATAAGGGAGTTTGTTGACATAGTGAAGAAAACTCTCGAGTAGGTGACTCGAGGAGTGGAGTAGGGCAAGGAAGGTGTCCTTGTAGCCGAACCACTATAAATCTCCTTGTTGTGGTTTGATCTTTCGATCTCTATCTTTCATTTCATTATATATACTTTACTTGCATTGCTTATCTATACTTGTTTATATTTGTTCATATTGATCAAGAATTGAATTCACATTAGATAGAATCGAAGTTTTAAAAAGTAAACAAAAGTTTTCATAAATTAAAAGGACGTAAAACTATTCAACACCCCTTCTAGTTTTCCACAATTGGTATCAAGAGCCACGTCAAACAAGATTTTTAAAATAAACTGTATTTTAAAACTTGAAACGATCTATGGAATCTGAAAAATATTTAGAAGGGCAATCTATGCAAAGACCACCACTATTTGAAAGTGATGGATTTTTATATTGGAAAAATCGATTCGAAACTTATGTGAAGTCAAAAGATCTAGATCTTTGGCATGTTATTACTAATGGTGATTTTTTACCTATTCAACATAATCTTGAAACTAAAAAGGATGAAGTTGTACCTTTTGAAAAACAAAGTGATGATTTAAAAAGAAAACTTTCTAAAAATAATGAGGCTAAAATGGTTATTTATAATGCGTTACCACGTAAAGAATACGAAAGAATCTTTATGTGCGAAACCGCAAAAGAAATTTGGAACTCTTTACTAATAACTCACCAAGGTAATAGTCAAGTCAAAGATAATAAAATAGATCTTCTTGTTCAACAATATGAACAATTCACGATTCCGGAAGAGGAATCAATTGATAATGCGTTTGCTAGGTTTAACACAATCATCACAAGTTTAAAGGCACTTGATGAGAGTTTTTCTAGTAAGAATTTTGTCAGGAAATTTCTTAGGGCTCTTCATCCAAAATGGCGAGCTAAAGTTACGGCGATTGAAGAATCGAAGAACTTGTCAACTCTTCAACTTGACGAGTTGATTGGCAACTTGAAAGTCTACGAAGCAATAATCAAGAAAGACTCCGAGATGGTCAAAGGAAAGAAAGAGCAAAGCAAGTCAATCGCGTTGAAAGCTAGGAAAGCATCAAGTGACGAGGATAGCTCAACCTCTGATGCGCGTGATGTGTCGTTGCGGTTTAGCAGTATTAATGCATACTCAAGTTTTAAATTTATATTTAGCCGACTTATCAATAACACACACACTTAACGAGCAGTGTACCCGGTCAGTATGAATATAATGGTAAGCAGAGTGTCGATCACCAAGAGTGGAACGTATTATCTAGTTATTCTAATCAGTATTTTAATATCCTAAGTTAGTTATACAACCTAATCTAACGCAAGGGGGTTCAGCCTGAGAGACTGGTACAGTTTGGTTATAATTAAATAAAAAACTAAACTAATGAGCACGAATCAGCGATTAGCACACACGTACACTGATAGATACTCGAGACAATAAGAAGACATGTCCTGATAATTAAATAGCTTGTCACTTGTTTTATTGCTAGTTTTATATGAAGTGTATATAATTAAACCTTTCTCGTTGGCTCTAATCTTATCGGCGAGTAAACCCTTAATGATTACTTATGTCTATCCTACTTTTCTAGAGACGCTAGAATAAATAGGCGAGGAAGGGGCATGGCGACCCAAGCAAGACTCAGCTAGACACAGAGGTTATCAATGCACTAATAAAAGTCATCAAAGACATCAACATATAAACTTTAATTAATGGGAAAGCAATATTAAGGGGAGTGCATGATCTTCCGTAGTCACATGACACAAGCCCATCAATCCTGATGAATTAAAGCGTACTAAAACAATAAAACAAAACTACTTAATGAATTGAATACATGCAGGACCTTCTTACAGCTCTTGTATCTTTGTTTGAGGTGTGTCATGTGCTGCTTGGTCGTCTGGATTCGGCTCTAGGGTTATACAAAAGGTCTCTTAAATTCGTCTGACCTTGGGGTATTTATAGTTTCTGTCTGAGGGATCGATGCGGCGCATTGAGTTGATAGATGCGGCGCATTGACTTAACTTCGCATGGGGTCCAAGATTAATATATTCTGGAATATTCGTACACCGTCTTCAGATGCGGCGTAACTTGATCTTTGTATGCGGCGCATGTACTTTAGCTGTCTTGGATTGTAACTGGTGAAATCTTGATAGTGATACGCCGTATGTTAGAAGTATATTGCGGCGTATCTGGAGTAGAACGAGCTTGATCTTCTTCTTTGACCAAAGTTTCATATGCGGCGCATGACAGAATTGCATGCGGCGCATTCTTCAAAGTCAGGCAATGGTCTTCGAATTCATCTAAGTATGATATTGCGTCGTATCTGTTGAGTGAGATACGGCGCATCCTGGATTTCAGTAGACTTTTGACATCTCGCTTGTTTTGCTCCATAATTAGTCCAAAATCGCCAAGTTTCACATAATGCTTGTTTTTACCTGAGAATTACTAAAGTAAACATTAATGTATCGATTCTCATATATAATATAATAAAACAAGTCAAATAAATAGGATAAATGATGATAATAAAATGTACTTATTTGAGTTCATCAAATATCCCCCCACTTGAACTTTACTTGTCCCCAAGTAAACCTTAGAATTAATCATATGAAAATGTATCCTAAAAGATATTAGGATTTATTTTTATATTTAAGCACGTATTCGTTTTGTCATAATCACACAACCAAACACTTAACGAAGTAGAAACCAAAATAATTTTTTAATGTAAAACAATTCTAAATCGTTTAGTTGCTTAGTCGTGACGAATATTCTATCATAGGCTTGGCAAGTATACGCATCTCCCCCACTAAAGCCAAGGAGTAACAAGTCTAAAGCGGTAAAAAGGGTTTGTTGGTTAAGGGTTGATCATCCTTTTTAATCTCTATCGATCTCATATTCCAAAAAAGGCGACAAAATTACAAATACATGATCGAATCCACGACCACGATACTTGCAATTGCTCAATTCCTTAACTCGAATGGGCTAAAGATAGGACTAAGTAATCTTCACCAGTAATATTATATCAAAAAGGGCGACAAAATCATAAATACATAGCCGAATCCACGACTACGATACTTAAGATTGCTCAAATCCCTAATCTCAATAAATCAAAGGTTTGGATAAAGAATGATATAGGGTATGGATAATATTTGGGATACAAATTAGTGTAAAATGAAAAATAAACAAAACAGATAAATTAAAATCCTACGTGTGGTTAATCACTTTCCCAACCATCCCATGAATAAGACTCATATCATTGAATAATTCACGCTTTAACACTTGAAACATACGCTTTAGGTAGACACGAATTATACTCAATAAAATCTCAATCAAAGAATAACCTTAGTTGGTGTTCCCATAACGGCCAACTCCCATTCAATCCATAAATATAATATACAACAACAAATAGTGGTGATATCTCCCACTTAATACAAAACTTTACATAAGTTGGTTAAAACAAACTTCCAACTTTTCCTTTTTCTTTTTCTTTTCTTATTTTTTTTCTTTTTTTTTCAATTTTTTTTTTATTATTATTTTTTTCTTTGACATCAACATATATGTGTAAAATTTCACAACTTTTCTATTACTATTTTTCCGGATAATTTTTCCATACTCTTCATACTTTCAGAAATAACTGTAATAGTGAAAGTAGCAAACACACGAAAAATAAACTAAAAGTTATACAATATTTACTTTCATACCAATTGCATTGTGCAATTTCCCGATCTAACCAAAGATAATGAATTACGCATGCGAACACAGGTAATGTAAGGAAACACACTTTGCCTAAAGCAATTAACCACGGATTTTAATCTACAGGGTAGGCTAAGGTGTAAGGGTGTATCGAAACATTATAACAAAGGTGTAAGAAACGAAAGGAATGGCTCTGAGTGTTTTTCTAGGGGTATCTTACTCTAAAAGTGAGAGTAAACAAAGGGTTTATACGGGGGTTAACTAACCAGTGTAGTTAGTTTATATCACATAACATATAAAGGCTATTTGGGTGTAATCCTAGAGATTTACCAATTTAGACAAGTCACTCCAATTATATAGATAATACTCATTATGGTGGTCTCGAATAGTATACAAGCCAAGTTCTAAAGTTTACAAGTCACCGGCACACTAAAGTTTTAATATTTTTGAAAGAATAGAGTTATGTGTGCGGTTATGTAATTTATACTTTAAACAAAAACATGCTAAAAAAAATTTTAAATTTTGATATATTAAGCGCATTTTAAGCATATTTTGAAAAAGTTTAGGACAAGTAAGTGTTCTAATTCTTCATCCCCCCACTTAAGTTAAACAACGTCCTCGTTGTTTGTGTCAAAGGTTAAAAAATGGAAAATAAAAGAATTAGAACAGAAAAACTGGAGTGATAGTGACGAAGACGAGAAAGAAACTACAAAGGAGGAGAAATGTCTTATGGCTAAGACATCAAGTGAGGTACATTCCGAAACCGAATACTTTAGTGATGAATATTTATCATTAGATGAAAAAGACTTAGATAGTAAATATAATAGACTATGCAAACTAGGTCAAAAAGTAATGAGTAAAAATAAATCACTAAAACATGTAAATAACCAATTAGAAAAGGAAATACTAGAATTAAAAATTAAACTACATAACTTAGAAAAAGGGAAAGAAATTTTTGAATGTAAAACATGTCAAGAAACTAAAAATGTAAACGAAATACTTAGGAAGGAAATTTGCAAACTTCACAAATTCGAAAATAGTAGTAATTCACTTAGGGAAATAATAAGTATTCAAAGATTATCAAATGATAAAACCGGATTAGGATTTAATTCAACTGAGGATTCAAATAGTAAAACTAAAAATGTAAAATTTGAATGTGAAACTAGTGAGCAAAAACCTTTAGGGTTAAAACCTAAGTATATACTTATGAAAGATAGAAAAATACCCATAGCTAGTGATGAGGAAGTAAAAACCTTTTATAAACCATCTTTAAAAAATAAAATAGAATATTCTAAACCAAAGTTAAGGTCAAAAACACCACCTCCTCCTAGAAGACCACCTAGTCCTCACCCTCGGCCTAAAACTCCTCAACCTAAAAGAAACCAAAATAGACCAAACCGTCATAATAATAGTTACCCAATGTGGAATTACCCGAATCCACCAAGCTTCAATCCTTGGGGAATACTTCCACCATACATGCATCCTAGTCAACTACAACCCATTTTTGGTTCAAACAACTTTGGATCAATGAGACAATGGGGACCAAGTGGCTAAATTGCTATCTCATTGGATTATTGGCACTTCTTCCTTGATTGACTTCTACAAGTCAAACATAAACGCTTTGAAGCGCTTGAAGACCACATGTTGAAGACTAAAAGGTACGCCCCTCTTTCATGCTCATCATTATATGCGTAGATTGATGATCTAGCCAATTGCATGCCCCCGTAAGTTTTTAATGCCTAGTTTAGTTAGTACTTGTATGTTCGTTAGTAGATAATCCCTTATACATATACATATACATAATATATATATATATATATATATATATATATATGTGTGTGTGTGTGTGTGTGTGTGTGTGTATATATATATATATATATATATATATATATATATATATATACTATATACATATATAAATATATCCGCACATAACCTAGATACGTCATTTGTTGACTATCTAGAACTAAAAGAAATTGTTCGTCCTCGAACCTTTTCTTCCCCCTTTGCCTCTTTTGAACTTTAACGTTCAACACGAAAATCTTCCGTGTCCACTATCACATAACTCATGGTGATGAAGAGAAGTGAGTTAAGTGGATTAACGTAGAAGTAGCACTTCGACCGTCGCGTCAAGAAAACTATGGATGAAACAAACTCCCGTCGCCGTCAGCACCTATCTCCGTCATTACCTCATCATTTCTCGACTCCATTCAACGTCCCACATTTACACACAATATATATATATATATATATGCACATTTACTTTCACTCCCTAAAACCTTTGTCGACTTGACATCTTGATTATTTTATCCAAGATTCTCAAGAAATATTTTCTTAACGAAATGTTAATAAAATGTCAAGTATTCCTTCCTCGTGCCAATAAAACCCAACGTATTTTTGATATATAATAAATCTATCTATATACATAAAAATATTTTGCTATCAGAAACTAAACCCGACAAAAATTCAATTTTGGCAGGCGGCCCCCTTAATGTTTAAGGGGACCGGCTAGTAAACGGGGGCGGTCCCCTTAATAATTAAGGGGACCGGCCTACTGTTGCCACCAAATTCGTTTTTCTTCCAAAATTCTTTGCCAAACACCCCATTTTACAAACACTCCTTCCCTCTCCTCTGCTCTGAACGAACTACAAACCTAAAACCACTCACCAAATCACCATTTCTGACTAATTTCGCAAGGGGCAAACACTTGTATCTTGATTAGCAACACATTTTGTAAGTTTTTGAATTCACATTTCATCTAATTTCATTCAATTTGGAGTCTAATCATAACTAGGTCTTTTACTCAATTCTCTTTTAATCCGAATTTTGTTGAAATTAAGTCTAGAAATCTTATAACCAAATGCTCCCCATAGGATTAGAATGCTTAATCAACCTAGAAACTAAGTAATTGAAAAACCATCATGTCAAAATTTTGATAAACTAATCATTCTTTTTCAAAACTAATCACATTGTTGAATTATGCCATAAACACTTATTAAAACTAATCACAGTGTTTTATTACAACTCACTAATCCTAAAAATATATTTTTCGAATCATAAAAATGTTTTTGTTAAATATAAGAGAGCGTTTGGATTAGGAGCTAAAATCATCGAAATTTAATCAAAATCAAGTTCACAACTACTTGTCAAGTTTATAAACACGCAATTAGTTGTTTTGAGTCATCAAGATACATAATTCATATGTATATTGAAATTTTAGTAGTTATTTTTATAATTAAAGGAGCGTTTGGCATAACATTTTGAAAGAAATTTTTGAGTCAAAATCTAAGTTTTCACCTTTTTCAATAAGTTACTTAACGTAAACACTTGTAAGAAATAGCTAGATATACAATCTAATGTTTGTCTAGCCACATTTCAAAGTAGTTTATGACGTATAAAGGAGCGTTTGGATATTTTTGATTTCTTGTCATAATATCAATGTAACTATTCTTTAACATCATAAAATACATTTTAAGCGAGTTAAAAATTAAAACAAAGGAACATTGTAAAATACTTCTTAGGATTAAAGTTTTAGAGTCGAAGTATATTTACGTTCCACAAAAGTAGCATATATACTATATGCATGTCTTTTTCTTTTTTTTTTTTTTTTGTGTTGCTCTCTTGTATAGGTGAAAATGCCTAAAGCTACAGTCGGTGATCTTTCCAAAACCAAGGCCTACATTTCAAAAGTCTCCGAAACTCCCGGCATATCTCCTTCTATTGCATGTTTCTATCGACCCATCGAAAATAGAAACATTCACGAAGGTAGAGTTGTCGATCCATCTTTCTATCAATCCGATCAAATCGAGCGAATGTTCTCAAATGTTCGTCTCGATTATCTCTACAAAATTAATGAGCCAATCATTCCTCGCTTCGTTCTTGACTTCTATAGCCAAGTGACGGTGCAAACCGATTCATATGGCTATATTCTTATTTCCTTTATGATCCAAAACGAATTTATCACTCTCGATCTAGCTCAGTTTGGTCGAATTCTCCAAATTCCTTACAACGGTCAAGCCGTTTTCTCAAATGAATGGGATCTCTCATCTCTTGAGAAAAATCGGCCTCAGAATGGTCCGTACTATTCTGATATTCCTTCTCCTGACGAGATTCGTGGACTTCTCGAGCTAGAACGTGGTACGACTAGCCGAAGGATCAAGTCAAAAAATGTCGAAATTCATGCAAATCAAATCATTCTTAAAGAGCTAAGCCCCGACATGAAGCGTTGGGAAGAACTCATTCGTGAGAATGCGTTTGGTACCGGTGGTCACCGTGATCATCTCACGGCGAGCATTGCTCACATGCTGTATTGTATTGTTTGTAGAAGAACAATACAATTTGGCTTACCTCTTTGTCTATCGCATCATGTCAGCCAAAAACACTCCCAACGCCAACCTTCCCTATGGCATGTTCCTCACCCATCTCTATCGTTATGTCATGGAACATTTCCCTCATCTTGAGAGTGATGCTTACCTATTCGTTCATCCCGTCCTACGCCCTCTATCTCGTAGCCAACTTCGTCGATCTCGTAGTGACAAGGGCAAATCTAGACGCCCTAATATCTACGCACCTCGTAGTTCCACATGTCATCGGGGAGATGATGATGAGGAGGAGGAAGGCACCTCACGTGTCAGTACTCCATCTCCCACGAGGTTCGTGGACAATCTCCCGGAACTTAATTATTCCGATTATCAAGTTCCTCGTCCTTCCGAACAAACCGAACAAATCCTATTTGAACGACAAACCGCATTACTCAACACAACTCAACAGATGCATCAAGAAGTTAGAGGTGGTTTCAAGTCGATAGGGAAAGCTTTCAAGAATATTTTCGGAAAGAAGAAGAGATGAGATGTGGATGTTGGCTTATTTGAACAATATTATGTCTAGACATTTTATTTTGTATTTGAGAATTATTTATTTCTTGCATAGTATGTTAGTATCTATTTTCTTGATTAGTTCTTAAATGCTATGCTTAAATTAATATGCTTGCTAATGACTAAATAACATGCTTATTCTATAATATGATTATTTTTAGCCTAAATGTATACATGCTTTTTTTAAACATGTTTATGCCACTATTTAATCATTCTTCATGTACATGATCCAAATGAAGCTTGCTGCAAATACACCCTAACAATGACCCATTTTTGGAAATTTTTCAAAATTTGGTCGCCTGGGAAAACAGCAGATGGGCGGCCCCCTTAATTCCCTAGGCGGTCCCCTTAATTTTAAGGGGGTCGGCCAGCAATTAAGGGGACCGGCCATCTGGGAGGAAAAATTCACTGTTTTCTTTTGCATCATGTGACCCATTTTATCTAGCCCCAGCTACCATTTCTCCTTATGAATGAACTGGTATTGGAATCTTCCTACAAACCTTCAAAAATTAACCTAAACCAACCACATTCTCATATTATAAATTCCGTCCATATAATCACCTCTCATTCCATCATCCTTCACCATCCAAAACCACCATGTTATCACCAAAATCCTCCATCTCTAAGACTCCAAGGAAGCAAAGACTTGTCATCATACCACCAAAACAACTCTTTATTGACTTAACCCAAGATGACACCAAAACTCCATCACCACCACCTCAAAGTTCATCCCCAAGTGCACCAAATGCACCATCAAAAACACCCTCTACCCATGGAGCATCATCTTCCTCCATACCATCCACTTCATCCATCAATGACTACATCAACACTCACCTAACATCATCACCAAGAGCATCATCACCACCATCCACTCAAGAACCTCCATCCAACCAACTTGCCATTTCCTTATCACCCATCACACCTCTTGATGCTCATTTCTCACCATCACCTATCCCACAACCATTCTTTCCCATACCTTGGGCATTGCTTGAAGCCCATGGTGACAATTGTCTTTGTTGCATCCATAACCGGACCATAATCTTTGGTCTTAGAGATGAGATACACTACATGTTTTCATCACTTGAACACATGATTACCAACCCACCACCACCACCACCTCCACCACCTTTACCCACTACACCACCACCACCTCCATTTTCACCCAATTAAGCATATGCAATGCTTAAAAATAATTTTCAAAACCTTTTTGTATGCAAGCTCCATGGAAGATCATGTACTCCTAGGACGATTATGTAGTATCATTAGTTGTTTTTGTTTGAATGTTTGCATGCCTTATGTTGTAATCTACTTGGTTGTATACACAACACTTTTATTAAATGAATGTTCTTATTCTATATGCTTGCTTATTGTTGTTACATATACTTGTGCTTCTAACATTTTTCTTGCAAGCGTTCCATAGCTCGTTTCCTTGGTGCCCCCAAACGAGGGGGAGTACACATCAAGGGGGAGTTCTCATACGACACTTTTACACTTAAAACTTGTCGGTTAAACCTTTTTGATTCTACAAAAAGGGGGAGAAATAGATGTAAACTCACTAAATACTTGTCTAAAAACTAATTTTTAGACTTAATGAGTTTAGATTTTGTAATCATCAAAAAGGGGGAGATTGTTGATATAAATAATGCCTAAACACGTTATTAATATTTTTCGATATCTCTACGTTTTGATAATCACAAAATGTAAAATCATTAATCGGAAAATTATGACGTAAACAAGTATTTAGTTGTAAATATCTATTTCTACAACTCAAATCACTTAAGGTATGAATGAACTAATGCTTAATGCATTGTATGATCAAAGGAACATTTTCTTAAACACTAGATTTCTTATAAAATGTCAAAAACATTTTATATCTTTTAGAAAAACATTTTTGGTAATAAATAAAAAGGTTTAATTCATTATAAATTTATGAATTCAAATTTTCAACCAAAATCAGTAAAAATGTTCCAGAAAAACCTTTCCCACAAAAAGACAAAACTGGGCAACGGCTAAGGAGGGGCGGCCCCCTTAATTATACTAGGCGACCCCTTTAAAATTAAGGGGACCGCCCCCCTATTTAAGGGGGCCGGCCCCGCTCCAGTAGGTTCCAGCTGTCCAGTTTTTCTGCCTATAAATACCAGCCTTCCCCTGGATTTTTACTCACCTTTTGCACCCCAAAACATTCTGTTTTAAATCTTGTAAATCCTTTCCAAAAACCCTTTGATCATATTCTCTTAAGCATTGGTTTCTAAGTGATCCAAGCTTCCACCATCAAAGTGAAAAAGAAGAATACTCCTTCAACTAGAGAAGAAGTATTATAGCTTAACTCATATCATCATTGTAGTTGTGTAAAGTGTTGTATAGTTGTGATAAGTTGATCTAAGTGTAAGTAACTAGTTGTGTTGTAAAGAAGTAGTGTAGAAGTAGTTGTGAAGTAGTTGTAAATTAGTCGTGGAGAAGAAGTCGTGAAGAAGTCGTGAAGCCGTCGTGAAGAAGTCGTGATTAAGTTGTGTACAAGTCGTGAGATTGGTTCTAGCTACGATTAGAACTCGACATCTAGCTTTGTGTCGTTAAACCGGTGTAAGCTAAAGTTGTGTAAGGTTTCTCCGCCATAAGGGAGTTTGTTGACATAGTGAAGAAAACTCTCGAGTAGGTGACTCGAGGAGTGGAGTAGGGCAACGAAGGTATCCTTGTAGCCGAACCACTATAAATCTCCTTGTTGTGGTTTGATCTTTCCATCTCTATCTTTCATTTCATTATATTTACTTTACTTGCATTGCTTATCTATACTTGTTTATATTTGTTCATATTGATCAAGAATTGAATTCACATAAGATAGAATCGAAGTTTTAAAAAGTAAACAAAAGTTTTCATAAATTAAAAGGACGTAAAACTATTCAACCCCCCTTCTAGTTTTCCACAAATATTTAGATGAAAAGGTAGAAGAACCTTCTTCTGATTCATTCACAATGGGTTCAATTCCTGAAAGCTCAGCACAACCTGCCAAGATTGTCGAATGACAGATCATTAAAACTGGTAAGAAAGGGGCTTATCAAATAATTAAAGAAGATAATACAGATGTTGTTTATGTTAATTTTCCAGGATTACATAATGATTTGAACAGAGATGATCTATAGGAGTTTTATAAGCTGATGATGATCAAGTATGGAGATATCAGACCAGAAGAAGAATTTGAATGAGTTCTTTAGGGAGACTTGAAGACCATGTTTGATCCACCATCTAAGACTGATGAAATTTGGAAGCCGCCCTATCAACAAGAAGTGGTGAGATGGAGATACTTTGACAGTTGTGCAGTTCATTGTTTGACTCTGCAGAATGCACACATATATATATGCTGACAGAGGTTGAGTATCCTCTGCACCCCAGGGTATGCAAGAAGATGCTTAAGAAGAAGCTTTTGGGTAATAGGAAAGATGAGGTATGTTATCAGCTATTGCAGTTAATTGAAAGGCAATCCCAAAAGGAAGCTGTTTGGGGTGTTTAAAAGAATTTTCTAAGCTGATAAGTGGGATAAATGGAGTTTGAGAAGAATCTCACTTGGTGAAGGTACTTTGCACTAACACAACAAATGGTTATCAGTCCACCATGTCTAATCCACATAAGGACTGGCTAATCTAAGAGAAACCGCTCATGGTAAAGATATCTCAAATCCGTTTATGGCTAACAATTTGCCAAAAATTGTATGGTAATCAACTCACCATATCTATGATAGTGAAGAGTTGACTAGCCCACAAGAGTATAGCTTGTGGTAAAGGCTGTGGAAATCCATAACTAGTTATCAATTCAACAAGGTGATGACTGCATTCCACCAAAGAATTGGCTAGTCAAAAAGCAAACGGCTTTTGGTAAAGACAAATCAAATCCGTTGATAGCTGATGATTTGCTAAAAATCATATGGTATTTCAACTCACCATGTTTCATGTACAAAGAGTTGAAATGGTTATCAATGTACCATGGTTTTACACCCAACATTGGCTACTCCAGAGTTAATGGCTAACTGGTAAAGAGACATCAAATCCATTAAATTTTCAATGATTCACCTCTCACAGGAGTTAACTGATGTGTCATGCGCGTATGCTCTAATTTATACCCACGGTATGTCGTTGTGGTTTTAGCAGTATTCAAGTTTTAAATTTATATTTAGCCGACTTATCAATAACACACACACTTTAACGAGCAGTATACCCGTCAGTATGAATATAATGGTAAGTAGAGTGTCGATCACTAAGAGTGGAACGCATTATCTAGTTATCCTAATCAGTATTTTAATATCTTAAGTTAGCTATACAACCTAATCTAACGCAAGGGGGTTTCAGCCGGAGATACTGGCACGGTTTGATTATGATGAAATATAAACTAAACTAATAAGCACGAATCAGCGATTAGCACACACGTACACAGATAAATACTTGAGACAATAAGAAGACCTGTCCTGATAGTTAAGTAGCTTGTCACTTGTTTTATTGATAGTTTTATATGAAGTGTATAGTTCGATGCAACGCACCGAGATTAATTCCTTTCTCGCTGGCTCTAATCTTATCGGCGAGTAAACCCTTAATGATTACTTATGACTATCCTATTTATCTTTCTTCCTACTTTTCTACAGACGATAGAATGCATAGGCGATCTAATAAATAGGCGAGGAAGGGGCATGGCGACCCAAGCAATGCTCAGTTAGACACAGAGGTTATCAATGCACTAATAAAAGTCACCAAAGACATCAACATATAAACTTTAATTAATGGGAAAGCAATTTTAAGGGGAGTTGAAGCGCATGAATAAATCAATGACACAAGCCCATCAATCCTGACCAATTAAAGTTTACTAATACAATAAAACAAAACTACTTAATGAATTGAATACATGCAGGACCTTCTTACAGCTCTTGTATCTTCGTTCAAGGTGTGTCTTGTGCTGCTACTTCGTCTGAATTCGGCTTAGGGTTTCTGTACTTCGTATATCGCATGTACCAAAGTCTCTGAAATTCGTCTGACTTTGGGGTATTTATAGTTTCTGTCTGAGGCTAGATGCGGCGCATAGAATAAGTAGATGCAGCGCATTGACTTAACTTCGCGTGGGGTCCAAGATTAATATATTCAGGAATATTCGTACACCGCAGAAGATGCGGCGTAACTCCATTCTTAGATGCGGCGCATGTCCATGCTGTCTTGGATAATATCTTGTGAAATCTTGATAGTGATGCGCCGTATGTAATAAGTAAGATGCGGCGTATCTGGAGCAGAATGATCTTGATCTTTTAAATTTCAGTAGACTCTTAACTTCTTGCTTGTTTTGCTCCATAATTAGTCCAAAATTGCCAAGTTTCACATAATACTTGTTTTTACCTGAGAATTACAAAAGTAAACATTAACGTATCAATTCTCACAGATAATATAATAAAACAAGGCAAATAAATAGGATAAATGATGGTAATAAAATGTACTTATTTGAGTTCATCAAATATCCCCCCACTTGAACTTTACTTGTCCCCAAGTAAACCTTAGAATTAATCTTATGAAAATGTATCCTAAAAGATATTAGGATTTATTTTTATATCTAAGCATGTATTCATTTTTGTCATAATCACACAACCAAACACTTAACGAATTAGAAGCGAAATAAAATATATTGATAAAAGCAAATATAATCGTTTAACTGTCCAGTCGTGACGAATATTCTATCATAAGCTTGGCAAGTATACACATCTCCCCCACTAAAGCCAAGGAATAACAAATCTAAAGCGGTAAAAAGGGTTTGTTGGTTAAGGGTTAATCATTCTCCTTAATCCCTATCGATCTCAAATTCCAGAAAAGGCGACAAAATCACAAATACATGATCGAATCCACGAACACGATACTTGCAATTGCTCAAATCCTTAACTTGAATAGGCTAAAGATAGGACCAAGTAATCTTCACCAATAATATTATATCAAAAAGGGCGACAAAATCATAAATACATCGCTGAATCCACGACTACGATACTTAAGATTGCTCAAATCCCTAATCTCAATAAATCAAAGGTTTGGATAAAGAATAATATAGGGTATGGATAATATTTGGGATATAAATTGGTGTAAAATGAAAAATAAACAAAACAGATAAATTAAAATCCTAAGTGTGGTAAATTGCTATCCCAACCATCCCGTGAATAAGACTCATATCATAGAATAACTCACGCTTTAACACTTAGAAACACACGCCTTAGGTAGACACGAATTATACTCAACAAGATCTCAATCAAAGAATAACCTTAATTGGCGTTCCCATAACGTCCAACTCCCATTCAATCCATAAATATAATATACAACAACTAGTGGTGATATCGACCACTTAATACAAAACTTTACATAAGTTGGTTAAAACAAACATCCAACTTTTCCTTTTTCTTTTTCTTTTCTATTTTTTTTTCAATTTTTTTTTTTTTTTTTTTTTTTTTTTTTTTTTTTTTTTTAACTTGAAACATAAACATAGATGTGTAAAATTTCACCACATCACTATAATGATAACTCTGGATAATTTTTCCATACTTTTCATGACTTCAGAAATAACGGTAATAGTGAAAGTAGCAAACACACGAAAAATAAACTCAAAGATATACAATATTTACTTTCACTCCAATTGCATTGTGCAATTTCCTGATTCAACCAAAGATAATGAATTACGCACGTGAACACAATTAATGTAAGGAAACACACTTTGCCTAAAGCAATTAACCAACCACGGATTTTAATCTACAGGGTAGGCTAAGGTGTAAGGGTGAAACGAAACATTATAACAAAGGTGTAAGAAACGAAAGGAATGGCTCTGAGTGTTTTTCTAGGGGTATCTTACTCTAAAAGTGAGAGAAACAAAAGGGTTTATACGGGGGTTAACTAACCAGTGTAGTTAGCTAATATAACATAACATATAAAGGCTATTTGGGTGTAATCCTAGAAATTTACCAATTTAGACAAGTCATTCCAATTATATAAATAATACTTATTATGGTGGTCTCGAATAGTATACAAGCCAAGTTCTAAAGTTTACAAGTCACCGACACACTTATAGATTTGTGAATTTTGAAAAGTTCACAATTTTTGAAATTAACGTCATGTGTGCAGCTATGTAATTTAGACTTTAAACAAAAACATGCTAAAAATTTTAAATTTTGATATATTAAGCACATTTTAAGCATATTTTAAAAAAGTTTAGGACAAGTAAGTGTTCTAATTCTCCAATCCCCCCACTTAAGTTAAACAACGTCCTTGTTGTTTGTATCAAAGGTTAGAAACCGGAAAATAAAGGAATTAGAACAGAAAAACTCCCCTGAGATTTGCTCGGTGAAGCGCGTGTGCGTATGCTCTAATTTATACCCACGGTATGTCGTTGTGGTTTTAGCAGTATTCAAGTTTTAAATTTATATTTAGCCGACTTATCAATAACACACACACTTTAACAAGCAGTGTACCCGGTCAGTATGAATATAATGGTAAGTAGAGTGTCGATCACTAAGAGTGGAACGTATTATCTAGTTATTCTAATCAGTATTTTCATATCTTAAGTTAGCTATACAACCTAATCTAACACAAGGGGGTTCAGTCTGAGAGACTGGCACGGTTTGGTTGCAATTAAATAATAAACTAAACTAATAGGCACGAATCAGCGAGTAGCACACACGTACACAGATAAATACTTGAGACAATAAGAAGACCTGTCCTGATAGTTAAGTAGCTTGTCACTTGTTTTATTGCTAGTTTTTTATGAAGTGTATAGTTCGATGCAACGCACCGAGATTAAGTCCTTTCTCGTTGGTTCTAATCTTATCGGCGAGTAAACCCTTAATGATTACTTATGACTATCCTATTTATCTTTCTTCCTACTTTTCTACAGACGATAGAATGCATCGGCGATCTAATAAATAGGCGAGGGCAGAGGCATGGCGACCCGATCAACGCTCAGCTAGACACAGAGGTTATCAATGCACTAATAAAAGTCACCAAAGACATCAACATATAAACTTTAATTAATGGGAAAGCAGTTTTAAGGGAGTGTAACCTTTCCGTTGTCACATTACACAAGCCACCAATCCTGATGAATTAAAGTTTACTAACACAATAAAACAAAACTACTTAATGAATTAAATACATGCAGGACCTTCTTACAGCTCTTGTATCTTCGTTCAAGGTGTGTCTTGTGCTGCTACCTCGACTGAATTCGTCCTAGGGTTTCTGTCTCGTCCATCGTATATATTATATGCTCTCGAAATTCGTCTGGTCTTGGGGTATTTATAGCTTCTGTCTGAGGGTAAGATGCGGCGCATCTAATAAGTAGATGCGGTGCATTGACTTAACTTTGCGTGGGGTCCAAGATTAATATATTCAGGAATATTCGTACACCGCCAGAAGATGCGGTGTAACTCCATTCTTAGATGCGGCGCATGTCTTCTTGTATCTTGGATCGTATCTTGTGAAATCTTGATAGTGATGCGCCGTATGTAATAAGCAAGATGCGGCGTATCTGGAGCAGAATGTCTTGATCTTGTACATTTCAGTAGACTCTTAACTTCTTGCTTGTTTTGCTCCATAATTAGTCCAAAATCGCCAAGTTTCACATAATACTTGTTTTTACCTGAGAATTACAAAAGTAAACATTAACGTATCAATTCTCATACACAATATAATAAAACAAGTCAAATAAATAGGATAAATGATGGTAATAAAATGTACTTATTTGAGTTCATCAAATATCCCCCCACTCGAACTTTACTTGTCCCCAAGTAAACCTTAGAATTAATCTTATGAAAATGTATCCTAAAAGATATTAGGATTTATTTTTATATTTAAGCATGTATTCATTTTTGTCATAATCACACAACCAAACACTTAACGAATTAGAAGTAAAATAAAATATTTTGATAAAAGCAAATCTAATCGTTTAACAGTCCAGTCGTGACGAATATTCTATCATAAGCTTGGCAAGTATACACATCTCCTCCACTAAAGCCAAGGAATAACAAGTCTAAAGCGGTAAAAAGGGTTTTGAGGTTTAAGGGTTAATCATTCTCCTTAATCTCTATCGATCTCAAATTCCAGAAAAGGCGACAAAATCACAAATACATAATCGAATCCACGAACACGATACTTGCAATTGCTCAAATCCTTAACTCGAATAGGCTAAAGATAGGACCAAGTAATCTTCACCAATAATATTATATCAAAAAGGGCGACAAAATCATAAATACATAGCCGAATCCACGACTACGATACTTAAGATTGCTCAAATCCCTAATCTCAATAAATCAAAGGTTTGGATAAAGAATAATATAGGGTATGGATAATATTTGGGATACAAATTGGTGTAAAATGAAAAATAAACGAAACAAATAAATTAAAATCCTAAGTGTGGTTAATCACTATCCCAACCATCCCATGAATAAGACTCATATCATAGAATAACTCACGCTTTAACACTTAGAAACACACGCTTTAGGTAGACACGAATTATACTCAACAAGATCTCAATCAAAGAATAACCTTTAGTTGGCGTTCCCATAACGTTCAACTCCCATTCAATCCATAGATATAATATACAACAACTAGTGGTGATATCGACCACTTAATACAAAACTTTACATAAGTTGGTAAAAACAATCTTCCAACTTTTCCTTTTTCTTTTTCTTTTCTTATTTTTTCGATTTTTTTTTTTTTTTTTTTTTTTTTTAAACTTTAAACATAAACATAGATGTGTAAAATTTCACCACATCACTATAATGATAACTCTGGATAATTTTTCCATACTTTTCATAACTTCAGAAATAACGGTAATAGTTAAAGTAGTAAACACACGAAAAATAAGACTCAAAGATATACAATTTTTACTTTCACTCCAATTGCATTGTGCAATTTCCCGACCTAACCATAGATAATGAATTACGCACGCGAACACAGGTAATGTAAGGAAACACACTTTGCCTAAAGCAATTAACCAACCATGGATTTTAATCTACAGGGTAGGCTAAGGTGTAAGGGTGTAACGAAACATAATAACAAAGGTGTAAGAAACGAAAGGAATGGCTCTGAGTGTTTTTCTAGGGGTATCTTACTCTAAAAATGAGAGTAACAAAAGGGTTTATACGGGGGTTAACTAACCAGTGTAGTTAGTTAATATCACATAACATATAATAGGCTATTTGGGTGTAATCCTAGAAATTTACCAATTTAGACAAGTCATTCCAATTATAAAAAATAATACTTATTATGGTGGTCTCGAATAGTATACAAGCCAAGTTCTAAAGTTTACAAGTCACCGGCACACTCATAGATTTGTGAATTTTTAAAAATCACAATTTTTTTGAAAATAACGTCATGTGTGCAGCTATGCAACTTAGACTTTAAACAAAAACATGCTAAAAATTTTAAATTTTGATATATTAAGCACATTTCAAGCATATTTTTTGAAAAGTTTAGGACAAGTAAGTGTTCTAATTCTCCAATCCCCCCACTTAAGTTAAACAACGTCCTCGTTGTTTGTATAAAAGGTTAAAAACTGGAAAATAAAAGAATTAGAACAGAAAAAACTCCCCTGAGATTTGCTCGGTATGATCCTCCATTATTTGTATAAGAGCAAAAATCATCTTTCTTGTGGATGAGAACGTTTAAGCTTCGTATTTGATGTATCCACAGGAAATGCAGGAATCTATAATACCACCAATACTTTAAACACACCTAAGTTAAGAAAGGTTCAAACTTGCATAATACATTAGTAATTAGCAAAAATAAAACTCAAAAATTAAAATGAAAATCATCAGGTCAGTCGATGCGCCGTATCTTATGGAAGAAGATACGCCGTATCAAGCCTGGAATAATTATGAATCAGAATAGAAGATGCGTCGCATCCTTAACCAAGGATGCGTCGCATTAAAATAAACTGATAAAAAGTTTTAAAGTTAAAAGTAAAAACGCAGAAAAATAAAGTAAGATATGACCAGTGCAGGAGATGCGTCGCATCTAGGGATTGAGATGCGCCGTATCCTCTGCGGGCCTGACTGACTCGACACAGAACAGAATAGTAAAAATTTTCCGGGTTGTCTCCCGGTCAGCACTTGTCTTTATTCCAGAGTCTTCAAGTTAGACTCACGTTCAGCTCCTCATTTGGTTCTTGTCACGGTCCATCCTTCTTCTTTCATCCGAAAGATGTTCCTGTAAAACTCCGCAACATTTTCTTCTGTTCGACTTAATCTAGTATAACTCTTGGTCTTCGTCGCAACATATTCCTCATCAGGTCCCAAAGAGTATTTAATGACTTTAAATTTTTCAGAAATAATCATGGGTGGCTTATTATAAGGGATCCCAAGTAGTTGACACTTTCTTTTGATGAATTCTTCTTCGTCTTTATCAACAAACTTAAAATAAGGATCCTTAATCAAATAGTCATCAAGTTCATCAATTAATGACTCATTGTTATTATCATCTTGAATTGCCTCCCACTCTCTTTCCAATTCCCATTGTAAGCGTCGACTAAGCTTTGTGTAATCATCAAATTGTTCATGCACCCATTCCCAGAAAGTAGTGTTCGATGTCCCCTTAAGCTCTTTCAAGTATTCGATTCTACCCTTTTCTTGCAAAGCCTCCGCTTTTTGTGGGCAGTCTTCAACATTTTCATACCACTCATAGTCTTCAAAGGTTACATCGTTTCCAACCCGTTTCATCCCAATTATACTTCCCCCATTACAGGTTCCATCATTCTTATAATCACAGGTCGGCCATACACTACTCCCATCCTTGAAACAGAAAGGTGTACAAGTGTGATTAATGTGCTCAAATTCCCATGGTTTATCCCAAACCCATGGTATTTGGTCATTCCATTCGTAGTACCAGGTGTTTTTGAAATCATCATAAGTCTTGAATCCTGGTAGATCTCCAGTTAGCACATCATCGTCGACTTGAAGAAGGTAATTAAATTCTTTGAATTGTTTGCACAAAGGTGTCTCATAATTGAACAGATCAATGTCTATGCTGAATAATTCTTCAATGCCCTCATTGATTGTTGAATCTTTAAGTGACGACCCATAGTCGCTCTCTACTTCTTCATCTTCTCCTCTCATCCAATATACCCATAACGCATCTTTAGTAGCTCGATCCATGCTCTTATGGTTATTGAACTTACTAGCCAACCAATCTGAAAAATCAACATTGTTAGGGTCGTGGTCAACGTCAAAGCAAGCTTTTCCAATCATTTTCCTCCTTATCTCCATGAACTCGTTAAATTGTTCCCTAAAACTCTGTGTCAACCATGAGGTCACAATGCGTTTGATTTCATTCACAGGAGCAAATTTAGGATTACCGTATTTAAGTTCAAGCCATTCTTCAAGGGAGATGTCCATCAACCTTACCAACCTGCCATGAAATAATAACTCCGACACAGCATAAATCCTTTCATCGTCCAGATAGTTCTCATTTAATCCCCAGTACTGTTCGGAATAAGGCATGTAAGAGATTTGTATAGGTTGGGTATTGCCTCCACCACAGCTTTTATTGCTTGAGTTCATGTATTCAATTTGGAATTTCCCATCATTCTCTTCAATAGTAGTCCAAGTCAATCCTTTAGATTCAATGATGGGCCATAAGAGTAGCAATTCATCTTCAGTGTAACTCATTAGTAAATCATAAGAGAATATCCCATCTTCAATATTGCATAAACGTTTAAATTCCTTATAAGTAGCCTCAAGAGGGGTTTCCCAAGAACATAAATCGGCATCAATCTTGAGCACATTGAAGTTGACATCATCAAAAACTTTCACATCGAATGAATCCGAAAGCAGGAGTTCCTTAGCAAGATATCCGTTCACTGACATGTCTTCCATAGCAAAACCTGTCATCATAGGTAAAATCATAAGTAGGATTTGTTCAATAGAAGAGAAATTAATGAATATAGAAACGGATATAAGAATAAAAATAACATATATCTGCAGACGATGCGCCGTATCCAAAAAGTTGGATACACCGTATCTTATAATCGTTAAAATTTAATCAGACTTTATTCAGAAAATAGATACGCCGCTTATAAATTAGAATGCGCCGTATCAGTTTTAATTA
The DNA here is from genome assembly GCA_021014915.2 of Artemisia tridentata subsp. tridentata. Taxonomy (NCBI): domain Eukaryota; kingdom Viridiplantae; phylum Streptophyta; class Magnoliopsida; order Asterales; family Asteraceae; genus Artemisia; species Artemisia tridentata. The sequence goes on along the minus strand of CP139502.1, from coordinate 34,907,335 downwards.
TCAAAAATCGATATTTATTTAAAATTAAATGCGTCGTATTAACAAAAGTTAATGCGCCGTATTTTCGTTACGTTTCCAAATACAAGATTTTTGATTCAGAAGATACGCCGTATCGACAGAAATCGATGCGTCGTATCTGTTTAATAATTGAAAAACTGTTTTTAATTAAAATAATAGATACGCCGTATCTGCTAAAGCAGATGCGTCGTATGGCGTTATCGCTTAGAAAAAATTTCTTATTAAAAATAGATACGCCGAATCTTGGGGAAAGATGCGTCGTATTGAATTAATTAAACGCGTTGTATTTTTAAAAAATTAAACGCAATACGCCGTATCTAAGAAAATAGATGCGCCGTATCATTTGAATAAGCTCAGTACAACGATAGCAGAATACAGAAAATACGAAAAATAAAAACAAATAAAAACAAACGAAAATAAACACAAATTAAACACACAAAAACAGAAAATATGCAAAATAATACAATGAATGCAATTTAACCTAATATACAACAGAGTTAGCGGTTAGATTAAAAATAAAAACCTTATTAAAATACTAATCAAATTAACAGATAATAACAATTCACTCCCCGGCAACGGCGCCAAAAACTTGATGCGCGTGTGCGTATGCTCTAATTTATACCCACGGTATGTCGTTGTGGTTTTAGCAGTATTCAAGTTTTAAATTTATATTTAGCCGACTTATCAATAACACACACACTTTAACGAGCAGTGTACCCGGTCAGTATGAATATAATGGTAAGTAGAGTGTCGATCACTAAGAGTGGAACGTATTATCTAGTTATTCTAATCAGTATTTTAATATCTTAAGTTAGCTATACAACCTAATCTAACGCAAGGGGGTTCAGTCTGAGAGACTGGCACGGTTTGGTTGCAATTAAATAATAAACTAAACTAATAGGCACGAATCAGCGAGTAGCACACACGTACAAAGATAAATACTCGAGACAATAAGAAGATCTGTCCTGATAGTTAAGTAGCTTGTCACTTGTTTTATTGCTAGTTTTATATGAAGTGTATAGTTCGATGCAACGCACCGAGATTAAGTCCTTTCTCGTTGGTTCTAATCTTATCGGCGAGTAAACCCTTAATGATTACTTATGACTATCCTATTTATCTTTCTTCCTACTTTTCTACAGACGATAGAATGCATAGGCGATCTAATAAATAGGCGAGGGCAGAGGCATGGCGACCCGATCAACGCTCAGCTAGACACAGAGGTTATCAATGCACTAATAAAAGTCACCAAAGACATCAACATATAAACTTTAATTAATGGGAAAGCAGTTTTAAGGGAGTGCAACCTTTTCGTTGTCACATTACACAAGCCACCAATCCTGATGAATTAAAGTTTACTAACACAATAAAACAAAACTACTTAATGAATTAAATACATGCAGGACCTTCTTACAGCTCTTGTATCTTCGTTCAAGGTGTGTCTTGTGCTGCTATCTCGACTGAATTCGTCCTAGGGTTTCTGTCTCGTCCTTCGTATATATTATATGCTCTCGAAATTCGTCTGGTCTTGGGGTATTTATAGTTTCTGTCTGAGGGTAAGATGCGGCGCATCTAATAAGTAGATGCGGCGCATTGACTTAACTTCGCGTGGGGTCCAAGATTAATATATTCAGGAATATTCGTACACCGCCAGAAGATGCGGCGTAACTCCATTCTTAGATGCGGCGCATGTCTTCTTGTATCTTGGATCGTATCTTGTGAAATCTTGATAGTGATGCGCCGTATGTAATAAGCAAGATGCGGCGTATCTGGAGCAGAATGTCTTGATCTTGTACATTTCAGTAGACTCTTAACTTCTTGCTTGTTTTGCTCCATAATTAGTCCAAAATCGCCAAGTTTCACATAATACTTGTTTTTACCTGAGAATTACAAAAGTAAACATTAACGTATCAATTCTCATACATAATATAATAAAACAAGTCAAATAAATAGGATAAATGATGGTAATAAAATGTACTTATTTGAGTTCATCACTCGGTATGATCCTCCATTATTTGTATAAGAGCAAAAATCATCTTTCTTGTGGATGAGAACGTATAAGCTTCATAGTTGATGTATCCACAGGAATTACAGGAATCTATAATACCATCAAGACTTTAACACACCTAAGTTAAGAAGGTTCAAACTTGCATAATACATTAGTAGTTAGTAAAAATAAAATATAAAAATTAAACTGAAAATCATCAGGTCAGTCGATACGCCGTATCTTATGGAAGAAGATACGCCGTATCGAGCCTGGAATAAATACGAATCAGAATAGAAGATGTGTCGCATCCTTAACCAGGGATGCGCCGCATTAAAATAAACTGATAAAAAGTTTTAAAGTTAAAAATAAAATGCAGAAAATAAAGTAAGATATGACCAGTGCAGGAGATGCGTCGCATCTCAGGATTGAGATGCGCCGTATCTGTTGCGGGCCTGACTGACTCGACACCGAACAGAATAGTAAAAATTTTCTCCGGGTTGTCTCCCGGTCAGCACTTGTCTTTATTCCAGAGTCTTCAAGTTAGACTCACGTTCAGCTCTTTAATACCGATCATTGAAGGAGTCGGAAGCATCGGGCTCCCTCATCGCCAGTCCAGTAATATTGAACACTCCTTGCTCGTCCATAATTTCCCCGCCGTTCTTCTTTAATATCTGTATAAACAAAGTTCTGTCCCTTACGAGCAGAGATGACAAAATGATAGACGGGAAATTCTTATTATTATATAGGCATAAATAAGCAAGGTGGGTGGTAGTTCAATAAACACATCATTATTCAAATTCGTATGCTCAACTATTCTCCTACGTTTGTTAATCACTACGCAATCATACCACTCATCATCAGAATCATTAACAATATCGCGCCTAAGTTCGTTAGGTACATTAAGGTCAATAAATTCCTCGAAGTCTTCATGATTAGGATTAGTTGAGTTGTTTTGAATCAATGTTTCTCCCATGATCCTAGCTTCAAGATCGAGGTCCATACGCTCTCGTAATCCTAGCACATAGACGCCTCTAATTATGCTTTTAATAGGATCTTGGCACTTATAGACTAGTTTATTATTCCCTACCCTTAATGAGATTTTTCTTTTAAACACATCAATCTTAGCACGGGCGGTAGACAAGAAAGGTCTTCCAAGGATTAAAGGAATCTTAACATCCTCGGGCATATCTAATATAACAAAGTCTACAGGGAAAACAAACTTCTCAATCTTAACTAGCACATTATTAGCAATCCCTTCAGGTTGTTTTACTGTTTTATCAGCCAATTCAATAAGCAACTTAGTTGGTGCTAATTTTCCTAGTCCTAGGGTAGTGAATGTCTTAAGGGGCATTACACTAACACTAGCTCCTAAGTCAGCTAACACATTATTGAAAGATATATCATTAATTGAACAAGGTAAAGTAAAACTTCCTGGGTCCTTTTCTTTATGAGGCAAGGCATGTAAGTCGGTTGCAGAGCTCTCTTCTTTCATTGTAGCCTTGATCTCCTCTTCAATCTTTGTCTTCTCTTTGAGTACCCTCCTTAAACTGATTGAAGAATTAAAGAAAAATTCGGGTCTTGCACCATCATTACCATTCATCAATCTTCTAGGAAAAGGAATGTTAGGAGTGACTTCTTCAGTGGTGCTTATGGCCTTGACATGATCTCTTGGGTTGGTTTCAGTTGAGCTAGGTAAACTTCCATATCCCCTTTCTTGAAGAACTTTGCTCATTTGTCCAATTTGTTGTTCCAATGCTTTGATCGAAGCTCCTTGATTTCTTGTAATAGTGTCTGTTGAAGCTCGGATTTCCTTGATCATAGCAGTGTTCTCATCATGTCTTTTAGCAGCATCGGCCATAATTTGCTTTAAAGTGTCATCTAAAGTCTGCCTCCTTTCTTGATAAGCAGGATTGAAGTTGTTCTTTTGATAGAATCCCGGAGTAGCTTCCCTAAATCTTCCTGAAGGTCGGAATGGTTGTCCAAATTGGGTGTAATATGCTTCTTCAAACGTCTCACTTTCATTCTTATTCGGGCAATCTCTAGTGTAGTGAGGTCCTTCGCATTTTTCACATCCAACTTGGGCAGCATACACTTTCTCATCATGCTTCTTCATCTCTCTACTAATTTTATCCAATTGAGCTTGAATTGCAGCAAACCCGTCAAAATTAGTGCTGCTCTTAGATCTAGTAGAGGTCCCATCGTGCCATTTTTGAGAATGATCAGCAGCTTCTTGGATAGCTTTCCTAGCATTGGCTGCACTCATTTGAGGCACAGCTCCCTTAGCATCCAAGATTTGTCTAGTAGGCACGTCCAATCCTTGATAAAACAATATTATCTCCTGCATTTCACATAGATAATGTTGAGGGCATTCCATCAATAGGTCTTTGAATCGTTCCCAAGCTTGATAAAGAGTTTCATCAGGCTCTTGCTTGAAACTGTTGATAGCCTCCATCTTTTTAGCGGTTTTAGCAGGTGGACAATATCTTTTCAGGAATTTGCTCTTCAAATCTTCCCATGTTGTGATTGAACTAGCAGGTTCATTCCTTAGCCACTTATTAGCAGCTCCTTTTAGCGAAATTGGAAAGATTCTTAGCATGAGTTGATCGTCAGTGACTCCTTCTGTAGTAAACAAATCTGCAATCTCGAGGACCTTTTCAACATGTTCATTAGCATCCTCATGTTCCGATCCACTGAAAGCATTTTCTCTTAGCTCCTTGAGAAACTGACCCTTCAACTCAAACTTAGACTTTTCATCAAACTTTGGTCTAGCAACTCCTGAAGTGTAATCAGCACGGGTTTTGTTCATGTATTCCTCCATAGTTGAGTTTTCCGCCATTGTTTCTGTTTCTACTTCCTCTTTCTCTTCAGAAAAATAATCAAGCTCGAACGAACTTGAGATATCAAAGCTTTTTGTGTTGAAAAGCCTTTTAAGCGAATGAAAGGCTCATTCAGGATCTTCGAAAGGTTGAATCAAGTTCTTCGTAGAACTCCTGGTCATGCACTTCCTGAAACTATCACAAAAGCATCAGTAGGGTATGTTCAAGAAAGTAATATATCAGAAAATCAACAACGAAAACGGAATACGAAAAATTAAAGTTACTGATATCTGCAGACGATGCGCCGTATCCAAAAAGTTGGATACGCCATATCTTATAATCGTTAAAATTTAATCAGGCTTTATTCAGAAAATAGATACGCCGCTTAGAAATTAGAATACGCCGTATCAGTTTTAATTATCAAAAATCGATTATATTTATCAAATTAAATTCGTCGTATTAACAAAAGTTAATGCGCCGTATTTTTGTTACGTTTCAAAATACGAGATTTTTGATTCAGAAGATACGCCGTATCGATAAAAATCGATGCGTCGTATCTGTTTAATAATTCGAAAACTGTTTTTAATTAAAAATAATAGATACGCCGTATCTGCTAAAGCAGATGCGTCGTATGGCGTTATCGTTTAGAATTTTTTTTTTATTAAAAACAGATACGCCGTATCTTGGGGAAAGATGCGTCGTATCGAATTTATTAAACGCGTTGTATTTTATAAAAAGTAAACGCAATACGCCGTATCTATGAAAATAGATGCGCCGTATCGTTTGAATTAGCTCAGTACAACGATAGCAGAATACAAGAAAATAGAAAAAGAAAAACAAAAATAAAACAAACGAAAATAAACAAAAATAAAAACACACAAAAACAGAAAATATGCAAAATAATACAATGAATGCAATTTAACTAATATACAACAGAGTTAGCGGTTAGAATAAAAATTAAAAAGAAAAACCTAATTAAAATACTAATCAAATTAACAGATAATAACAATTCACTCCCCGGCAACGGCGCCAAAAACTTGATGTGTCGTGTGCGTATGCTCTAATTTATACCCACGGTATGTCGTTGTGGTTTTAGCAGTATTCAAGTTTTAAATTTATATTTAGCCGACTTATCAATAACACACACACTTTAATGAGCAGTGTACCCGGTCAGTATGAATATAATGGTAAGTAGAGTGTCGATCACTAAGAGTGGAACGTATTATCTAGTTATCCTAATCAGTATTTTAATATCTTAAGTTAGCTATACAACCTAATCTAACGCACGGGGGTTTCAGCCTGAGAGACTGGCACGGTTTGATTATGATTAAATATAAACTAAACTAATAAGCACGAATCAACGATTAGCACACACGTACATAGATAAATACTTGAGACAATAAGAAGACCTGTCCTGATAGTTAAGTAGCTTGTCACTTGTTTTATTGATAGTTTTATATGAAGTGTACTGTTCGATGCAACGCACCGAGATTAATTCCTTTCTCGTTAGCTCTAATCTTATCGGTGAGTAAACCCTTAATGATCACTTATGACTATCCTATTTATCTTTCTTCCTACTTTTCTACAGACGATAGAATGCATAGGCGATCTAATAAATAGGCGAGGAAGGGGCATGGCGACCCAAGCAATGCTCAGCTAGACACAGAGGTTATCAATGCACTAATAAAAGTCACCAAAGACATCAACATATAAACTTTAATTAATGGGAAAGCAATTTTAAGGGGAGTTGAAGTGCATGATTAAATCAATGACACAAGCCCATCAATCCTGACCAATTAAAGTTTACTAATACAATAAAACAAAACTACTTAATGAATTGAATACATGCAGGACCTTCTTATAGCTCTTGTATCTTCGTTCAAGGTGTGTCTTGTGCTGCTACTTCGTCTGAATTCGGCTTAGGGTTTCTGTACTTCGTATATCGCACGTACCAAAGTCTCTGAAATTCGTCTGACTTTGGGGTATTTATAGTTTCTGTCTGAGGTCTAGATGCGGCGCATAGAATAAGTAGATGCGGCGCATTGACTTAACTTCGCGTGGGGTCCAAGATTAATATATTCAGGAATATTCGTACACCGCCAGAAGATGCGGCGTAACTCCATTCTTAGATGCGGCGTAACTCCATTCTTAGATGCGGCGCATGTCCTTGCTGTCTTGGATAATATCTTGTGAAATCTTGATAGTGATGCGCCGTATGTAATAAGTAAGATGCGGCGTATCTGGAGCAGAATGATCTTGATCTTTTACATTTCAGTAGACTCTTAACTTCTTGCTTGTTTTGCTCCATAATTAGTCCAAAATTGCCAAGTTTCACATAATACTTGTTTTTACTTGAGAATTACAAAAGTAAACATTAACGTATCAATTCTCACAGATAATATAATACAACAAGTCAAATAAATAGGATAAATGATGCTAATAAAATGTACTTATCTAAGTTCATCATTAACACACCTGGAAGTGATGAGAATAGTATAAAACTTTATGAATTGATGTATAAACAGTCAATGTTGCTGTAAAGATCAGATGGTATAAAGATTGCTGATAAAGGATGCTGCAAAGTTCAGATATGATGATTTGAAGAATTGCAATTCAAAATAATTCCAAAAGGTTACAGTTCAACATCCTCAGGAAGCTTATCAAGAAAGAAACTTGAAGTTCATGGCATATGAAGATCAAGTTAGGGGAGGATTGCTGGGAATTATTGTAAAACAGACTTAAGTCTGCTGATGAAATCGTTAAGTCTGTTAGATTAGTTAAGTCTGTCAGTACAAAGTTAAGTCTGGCAAACATAGTTAGTACTG